>JAXCGZ010009577.1:55000-129454 GCA_037179515.1 Halocaridina rubra
TGGCTTCATTTTAGCATTTAATTCAATTCCCAATCTCATTCGGGCCATGAAATACAAATAAGCACATTACATATGTGAAAACATGAATCATATTTTACCCCGACCGGGACTCGAACCTAGGACTTATGATTACTAAGTCAAGGCGCTACCACTACACCACAGAAGGTTAAAAGGAATTCAACCTTATAGCTTATATCTGCTATACTTAGGAATGAACGCATTCTAACTGAATGCCACTATGTTCATATTACAAATTCCCCAACCTCACTCGTGGCTTCATTTTAGCATTTAATTCAATTCCCAATCTCATTCGGGCCATGAAATACAAATAAGCACATTACATATGTGAAAACATGAATCATATTTTACCCCGACCGGGACTCGAACCTAGGACTTATGATTACTAAGTCAAGGCGCTACCACTACACCACAGAAGGTTAAAAGGAATTCAACCTTATAGCTTATATCTGCTATACTTAGGAATGAACGCATTCTAACTGAATGCCACTATGTTCATATTACAAATTCCCCAACCTCACTCGTGGCTTCATTTTAGCATTTAATTCAATTCCCAATCTCATTCGGGCCATGAAATACAAATAAGCACATTACATATGTGAAAACATGAATCATATTTTACCCCGACCGGGACTCGAACCTAGGACTTATGATTACTAAGTCAAGGCGCTACCACTACACCACAGAAGGTTAAAAGGAATTCAACCTTATAGCTTATATCTGCTATACTTAGGAATGAACGCATTCTAACTGAATGCCACTATGTTCATATTACAAATTCCCCAACCTCACTCGTGGCTTCATTTTAGCATTTAATTCAATTCCCAATCTCATTCGGGCCATGAAATACAAATAAGCACATTACATATGTGAAAACATGAATCATATTTTACCCCGACCGGGACTCGAACCTAGGACTTATGATTACTAAGTCAAGGCGCTACCACTACACCACAGAAGGTTAAAAGGAATTCAACCTTATAGCTTATATCTGCTATACTTAGGAATGAACGCATTCTAACTGAATGCCACTATGTTCATATTACAAATTCCCCAACCTCACTCGTGGCTTCATTTTAGCATTTAATTCAATTCCCAATCTCATTCGGGCCATGAAATACAAATAAGCACATTACATATGTGAAAACATGAGTCATATTTTACCCCGACCGGGACTCGAACCTAGGACTTATGATTACTAAGTCAAGGCGCTACCACTACACCACAGAAGGTTAAAAGGAATTCAACCTTATAGCTTATATCTGCTATACTTAGGAATGAACGCATTCTAACTGAATGAGATTGGGAATTGAATTAAATGCTAAAATGAAGCCACGAGTGAGGTTGGGGAATTTGTAATATGAACATAGTGGCATTCAGTTAGAATGCGTTCATTCCTAAGTATAGCAGATATAAGCTATAAGGTTGAATTCCTTTTAACCTTCTGTGGTGTAGTGGTAGCGCCTTGACTTAGTAATCATAAGTCCTAGGTTCGAGTCCCGGTCGGGGTAAAATATGATTCATGTTTTCACATATGTAATGTGCTTATTTGTATTTCATGGCCCGAATGAGATTGGGAATTGAATTAAATGCTAAAATGAAGCCACGAGTGAGGTTGGGGAATTTGTAATATGAACATAGTGGCATTCAGTTAGAATGCGTTCATTCCTAAGTATAGCAGATATAAGCTATAAGGTTGAATTCCTTTTAACCTTCTGTGGTGTAGTGGTAGCGCCTTGACTTAGTAATCATAAGTCCTAGGTTCGAGTCCCGGTCGGGGTAAAATATGATTCATGTTTTCACATATGTAATGTGCTTATTTGTATTTCATGGCCCGAATGAGATTGGGAATTGAATTAAATGCTAAAATGAAGCCACGAGTGAGGTTGGGGAATTTGTAATATGAACATAGTGGCATTCAGTTAGAATGCGTTCATTCCTAAGTATAGCAGATATAAGCTATAAGGTTGAATTCCTTTTAACCTTCTGTGGTGTAGTGGTAGCGCCTTGACTTAGTAATCATAAGTCCTAGGTTCGAGTCCGGTCGGGGTAAAATATGATTCATGTTTTCACATATGTAATGTGCTTATTTGTATTTCATGGCCCGAATGAGATTGGGAACTGAATTAAATGCTAAAATGAAGCCACGAGTGAGGTTGGGGAATTTGTAATATGAACATAGTGGCATTCAGTTAGAATGCGTTCATTCCTAAGTATAGCAGATATAAGCTATAAGGTTGAATTCCTTTTAACCTTCTGTGGTGTAGTGGTAGCGCCTTGACTTAGTAATCATAAGTCCTAGGTTCGAGTCCCGGTCGGGGTAAAATATGATTCATGTTTTCACATATGTAATGTGCTTATTTGTATTTCATGGCCCGAATGAGATTGGGAATTGAATTAAATGCTAAAATGAAGCCACGAGTGAGGTTGGGGAATTTGTAATATGAACATAGTGGCATTCAGTTAGAATGCGTTCATTCCTAAGTATAGCAGATATAAGCTATAAGGTTGAATTCCTTTTAACCTTCTGTGGTGTAGTGGTAGCGCCTTGACTTAGTAATCATAAGTCCTAGGTTCGAGTCCCGGTCGGGGTAAAATATGATTCATGTTTTCACATATGTAATGTGCTTATTTGTATTTCATGGCCCGAATGAGATTGGGAATTGAATTAAATGCTAAAATGAAGCCACGAGTGAGGTTGGGGAATTTGTAATATGAACATAGTGGCATTCAGTTAGAATGCGTTCATTCCTAAGTATAGCAGATATAAGCTATAAGGTTGAATTCCTTTTAACCTTCTGTGGTGTAGTGGTAGCGCCTTGACTTAGTAATCATAAGTCCTAGGTTCGAGTCCCGGTCGGGGTAAAATATGATTCATGTTTTCACATATGTAATGTGCTTATTTGTATTTCATGGCCCGAATGAGATTGGGAATTGAATTAAATGCTAAAATGAAGCCACGAGTGAGGTTGGGGAATTTGTAATATGAACATAGTGGCATTCAGTTAGAATGCGTTCATTCCTAAGTATAGCAGATATAAGCTATAAGGTTGAATTCCTTTTAACCTTCTGTGGTGTAGTGGTAGCGCCTTGACTTAGTAATCATAAGTCCTAGGTTCGAGTCCCGGTCGGGGTAAAATATGATTCATGTTTTCACATATGTAATGTGCTTATTTGTATTTCATGGCCCGAATGAGATTGGGAATTGAATTAAATGCTAAAATGAAGCCACGAGTGAGGTTGGGGAATTTGTAATATGAACATAGTGGCATTCAGTTAGAATGCGTTCATTCCTAAGTATAGCAGATATAAGCTATAAGGTTGAATTCCTTTTAACCTTCTGTGGTGTAGTGGTAGCGCCTTGACTTAGTAATCATAAGTCCTAGGTTCGAGTCCCGGTCGGGGTAAAATATGATTCATATATATATATATATATATATATATATATATATATATATATATATATATATATATATATATGCAGTATATATATCTTTATGATAGGATTTGTAACAAGAAAGTTGCAAATCCTATTCTAAAGAGAACTAGCATGATAAACTTTAGATATCAAATGCTTCTTTTTTTGTCATCTAAACTTTCAATCTCACTGCCGGGCCACACTTCCTCACCACATTCACCATCGTAATTCTCGGCTTTTTCTGCTCCTCTCTCTCTCTCTCTCTCTCTCTCTCTCTCTCTCTCTCTCTCTCTCCTCTCTCTCTCTCTCTCTCCTCTCTCTCTCTCTCTCTCTCTCTCTCTCTCTCTTTGTCTCTTCACACGATGCAGATGTTGAGACTTTTGGTTCTGAGGCTTTTATAGCTCCAATTATCTCTCCATGAAACTTATTCTCATCCTCTTTTGTTATTTCTGATGCGGGAGGTACATCATTTGGGGGATCCTCATTAAGGCCACCTCCTGGAACCTATTCAGTATCTCCTTTTAAGCTGTCATCAGTGAGAAGCTTTTCATAGAGTTTGGTTACCATGTAGGATGCAATACGCTCCCTTTAACTGCCATTGATATGACCATTTCTCGCACCGTGAAAACCGAAGACATAGTCCACTAATACATATAGCAATGAGAGCGAGACTGTGAACATCAATATCGAGTGGCTGAAACTGAAGTTATCCTTTCAAATTATGATCTTGCGTCTCCAATATATCCTCCTGAACCTCATCCTCTGCATTGGAAAAAAGCGATCTGTTCTTGGGTTTTCCCTAAGGAGCCCTTTTCCTGAGGAATCTGGTGAATATCGGTACATATTCTCTCTGGTGTTAATTAGCGTAGCAATTGTTAGATATTACTTATTGTGGGTATTTTTTGGTTTCTCTAATTTTTTTTGTATCACCTAGTTCTGGGCAGTATAATCCATATGGTTTTATTTAGATTAGCTATGCTGTTTTCTCTGCTAATATGATGGAATAGTGACCATGAGTGGTGCTGGGTGGCGTCGCAATGGGAATGGGGGAGGAGTGCTGAGATTGTTGTGCATTAAAGCGCTGGTGGGATAAAGAGGCAGACAGAGGAGATTTAGGAAGTTATGTTGATTCTTGTCTGCTACTTCTCGTTTGTGCTGGTATATTTAGTTACTCAGGTCGGTTTTCTTTTTCATAGTGGACTCCATTACTTAGTGGTCTGCATCTTTTATATCCTGGACCAATTTTAATGGTGAGTAGGGAATTTTCTGCCCATTGTTCTTTTTAACATACCACAAGCTATCTGGACCATGGAATGTCATGGTAGTGAAGTGTAGATTTAATAGAGAGACGCTGAAACTATATGATGGGAAGGGAGATGTTGTCGCAAGGTTAAACTAGGCAGAGATAGTGGCAAAACTGATGGAAATGAAAGATTTGGCTAGCTTTATACCTTTGTTCTGGAAGGGCATGCATTTGCACTGTAGCTAGAGATGAGGAAAACGAAAGTGTTAGAGGAGACCACGAATTCATATATTGATGATATAGTGGTGGTGATACTGAGGTAACATTGTCTAAAGAAGTAGAGTATTTGGCCATGTTTGGGATGGTTGCTAAGCAACCACAGCCAATGGATGAAGGGACAGGTTTGGACCTAAAATTGGAGAGAGATTGAAAGGGTAACTTATTTTCAAAAGGTAACAAGATTCCAGAAGTTAAGAAGAAAATGAGTAGGAGAGAACTTTTCTCTGTGTGTGGAAAGTTAGTGGATCAATATCATATTGAGGGATGGCTTTGGGTGGCTTGCAGTTATGTAAAGAGATGAGCAGTTGGTATAAGATGAGAGGATGAAGTCAGAGGGGAAACTGTGATGATGATTCGGGATGTTGTGGAAGGAGTAGACTGTGAAGATTTGGTAAGAAGATGGTGGTATGCTCCAAAATCAGGGAGGGGGGTTGCATGGTGGGATGCAAGTAGTATAGCACCTGGTATTTTGTTAGAAATGGGTGACTTGTAGTCGAGGACAGAGTATGGCAGAGGAAGAAAGTTGACTACAATCACATTAATGTGTCAGAGATGGATACTGTGTTAAAAATAATTAATTCAACTATTAAGTGGGACTTGCGAGAGCTTAAGATTAGAACTGATTCAGCTTCAGTGTTGTCAACTCCAATTTGACTGCTGAGAACAGAGTCGGCACAACGGTAGCTGCAGAGATCACTGTAAAGCACTTCCTTGGGATGTTGCTGGAACTGATTGATGAGTTTGGGGTGTGAGTGAGTTTATTCTTTGGGCTATCAGGACATAACAAGGCATATGTCCTAACCAGAGTGAAGAAGACATAGCTTGGAATATCCGAGAAGAAGAAGGAAGAGAAGGGTGAAGTATGTTGTATGTGCTTCCAAGTTTGAGGGAGTTGCATCAAATGCACGACATATGGGTTGATAGGACGCTCTTTGTGGCTAGAGAGATCGATCCTACAGTGAAGAGGGATTAGGTTTAGCAATAGGTAATAAATTGCATCCGGTGTCACTCAATTGGCCCTGTACCAAGATCACATAAGATGGGGAAAATTAGGGTGAAGAATGATTGGCAAAGATTAGTGATTGATATGATTCATTATCAGCAAGGGAGACATTTATCTATAGTAGATTATGGCCCTGGTCAATTCGCAATCTGGAGAGACTTGAGGACAGAGACTGAGGAGCAGATTGCGACCGTAATGAACACGGCCTTTCTAGAGAGGAGTCCAGTCGATAAGGTACTGATGGATGGCAGCACTTTTTTCTGGTTAAAATCTGTGAAGGACATATTGGATAAATGGAGTATGTCCCATTCAAAGCAGTTTATCGACCTAGTGGAAATGGGATTGTGGAAAGTCTCCATCTGATCATAAAGATAATGGTAGAAAGGGTTCTTGTAATACCTGCAGAAACAATATTTTAGTACAATATGTCTCTTAGATTGGGACAAGATAAAAAACAGTACCTTAAAGAGCAATATTTCAGTATGAATAGCCACATCCGAGTGTAGTGCCAATGGTTGTTGGGAAGAGGGAGGAAGGGGTTATGTCTGTGCAAATGAAAGACAATGTTTGGGTGAAGTCTTATGATGGTAAGTGCCCATCTCATTGGAGAAGAGGGATTGTGATGAATGTGCATTCCCAGAATAACATTTCTATCAACAAAATGCCTTGACACATCTTAGATCTACAGTGGGTGTTGGATAGTGAAGAGAGTGTGGTAGAAAAGACAGGGAAGTATCACTACAACGATTGCAGTAAGATGGACGGGTGCCGGGGTGGATGAGAGATTATGTTGGAGATTTTAGTGATGAAAATCAGACTGATCTAGAGATCATGTGGGAAGGGTGTACATTAGGATAGTTATTGTCAAATATTATTCATTGTATGTGTTTTGGGTTTCTTAAATTTTTGAGGGTTTTGCATCACCAAGTTTTATGCAATATAACCGTGTGATTTTAATTAGATTAGTTATTTTGTGTGCTCTGTTTATAAGATAGAATAGGGCCCAGGAGTGGTGTGGGGGTGGCATGTTAATGCAAATGGAAGGAGAAATGCTGAGAGGGTCGTGCGTCAAGGTGTTGGCGGGAGAGAGAGGCAGAGACCGAGGCGATATTAGGAAGCTGTGTTAAGTCTTGTTTGTTACGCTTCTGGTTTGTGCTGGTTTATTTAGTTACTCAGGTCAGTTCTATTGTTCATAGTAGACTCCCTTTCTTGGTGTTCTGTTTCTTCTATTTTCTGGATAAATTTTCAGGTTGTGTAGTGAATTTTCTCTCCTTTTTTTTTTTTTTTTTTTTTTTAAATAATACCCCATACCCTATAGACTGATGCCTCTCTATACAAGTATTTGGTAAGGATGGCATATCACAACCAACCCAAGGTGGAGTTTGTAGAAATGCTTCTATGCACACACACACAAACACACACACACACACACACACACACACACACACACACACACACACACACACACACACACACACACACACACACACCTATGTGAGGCCAAAACTCGAATATGCAGCCCCCTTTTGGAATCCGCACTTGAAAAAGCACATAGCTAAGCTTGAAAAAGTTCAAAGACATGCCACGAAACTGGTGCCAGAAATACGCAATCTCGGTTATGATGAGAGGCTGAGGGAATTAGACTTGCCATCACTCGAAGCTAGAAGAGTAAGGGGGGATATGGTGACAGTCTTTAAATTCCTTCATGGTTATGATAGAGTGGATAGGGATCGATATTTCGATATGGCTGGCTCTAGAACTAGAGGTCATAGTTTGAAGCTTCGGAAGAAAACTTGTTTGCAGGATGTAAGGAAATACTTTTTCAGTGTTAGAGTAGTTGATAATTGGAATTGGCTAAGCGAGGAGGTAGTTAATGCTACCTCAATCCATAGTTTTAAGGACAGGTATGATAAGTATCACTAAGTCTAAAAATGGAACCGATCAGGAGACGGGAAGATACGAGCTTTGGGCTCTTTCCCGTAAACACAATTAGGTAATCACAATTAGGTAATCACACACACACACATATATATATATATATATATATATATATATATATATATATATATATATATATATATATATATATATATATATATTGAAAAAAAAGGAAGATAAGTAGTCTCCGTGGCAAAATGGTAGCGTCTGCGACTCTGAGGCGGCAGGTCGAGGGTTCGTGCCCCGTCACGGACTGAGGTTAGTAAGGGCATACACTCAGGGTAACGATTACATCTGCCAAAACAAGTCCTTCGTAAGAAGGCAACCGTCCTAGCCCTTAGTAGAAAAGGGAGTTCGTGACGTAAAACCGAATAAAAAAAAAGGAAGATAGCTTTGTACTTAGTCAAGTTATAGGGCTTCTTGAATATGCCTATGTCGTTTACCGTAGTGTAAAAAAATTAGGAATGTGCAAAACACATAGGCCACGTCAAAGAAAGTCATCACAAGACACCTCAAAAAATTAACCTTGGTTTAATCCAGATTGCAAAGCTTTAAGAAGTGAGTACTTTAAAGTAAAAAACAGGTTGAAAAAAAAAGAAAAACTGAAGAAGCCAGAATAGAGCTTAGAAACAGGGCCAGGGAATACAAAAAGTTTATTAGGAATACTACGAAGGGTTATCATAAGAAACTCCATAAAACCTCGCGGGGACTTAAGAATTCTAAGCCAAAGGATTACAAGGATATTATATGTAATGCAAACAAGCAACCAGAAAAACTAGGCAAACATGCAATAAACACTTTCATGGAGTACTTTAAAAACTTAGTAATAAAGCTGAAGAGGGGGAACCAGGAGAAAACATTTCTTTTTACCCTAGAAATATTAATCACTCAATAAATGAGCACATCAATAAGCTGTTTACTGTATTAGAAGTTAAGACTGTAATTCACAAATTGAAACACAATAAAGCATGTGGTATTGACAATGTTATAAATGAATACATGAAGAATTGTCCCGAGAATGTTATTGCTGCCATAGTCAAACTATTTAACATTGTTTTACAGACTGGAATAGTACCTACTGACTGGTGCATTGGTGTAATTAAGCCCTTGTATAAGAAAAAAGGCTCTATTAATGATCCAGACAATTATAGAGGTATTACCTTCTTAAGTTGTATTGGCAAACTTTTTACAGCATGTCTAAATGAACGCCTGTCAGCTTACCTTGAGGGAGCAGGCATCATGGGGGAGGAGCAAGCTGGTTTCAGAGAAGGTTACAGTACCATTGATCATATATTTGTATTACACTCCCTTATTGACCTATACCTTTTCAAGCATAAGCGCATTTATTGTGCTTTTATAGATTACAAAAAAGCATTTGATTTAGTTGACAGGTCTTCTTTGTGGTGCAAATTAATTTCAAATGGTATCAATGGCAGAGTTATTAGAGTTATATATAATATGTAGGAAAATGCTAAGTCCTGTGTCAAGTTAGGCAATTCATTCTCTGAAATTTCCCTTGCAATGTTGGTGTTAGACAAGGTGAAAACTTGTCACCTCTGTTGTTTGCTGTGTATTTGAATGACTTTGAATATTTTGTAAGTAGGAACTACAAAGGGCTTGACCTATGTGCTTCTGAAATACGCAGTAACCTTAGTGATGACGATATCGAAGTGTTCGTAAGAATGTTTGTACTCTTATGCGCTGATGATACTATTGTTATGGCAGAATCAGCAGAAGACTTGCAAATTGCTTTAAGTGCTGTTAATGAATATTGTAATTTGTGGCACCTTTCAGTTAATACCAGCAAGACAAAAATAGTAAAATTCTCGAGAGACAAGGTTAGATCATACCCCCATTTCTTGTTTGATAATTCTGAGTTGGAAGTGGTAGATGTTTATGTTTACCTGGGTACAACCTTTAACTTTAATGGATCTTTTAATAAAGCTATTAAAAAGCAAATCACTCAGGCCCAAAGAGCTATGTATAGTCTATTGACTAAATCCAGAAGGTTAGCATTGCCAGTAGATATCCAATGTGAACTTTTTAATCAGCTGGTCACTCCAATTCTCCTATATGGCAGTGAAGTATGGGGATTCCACAAACTAGATCAAATTGATGTATTTCATAGAAAATTTTTAAAAGGTCTTTTCCACATAAAGAAAAATTCAGCAAACTGTATGGCTTATGGTGAACTAGGTCAATTTGGCTTGACCAGCAAGGTCGAGAGGAGAATGATGGACTTCTGGTTGAGGATATGCCAGGGTAAACAACATAAGCTATCTCACACTATGTACTCACTATTACGTAAACTGCATGACAACAACGAATTTAAGCCCAGGTGGATAGTTAAAATAAAAAGTAGCCTTGACAAATGTGGTCTCTCTAACATTTGGATTAATCCAAATTCTTTCAACCAAATATGGGTCAAAAAATTTATTGCCCTTAGGCTCAGTGATATTGAAAAACAAAATTTAATAGGTGAAATTAATGAAAATAGGTTATGTGCAAATTATAAAATGTTTAAAAAAGAACTAGGTGTAAGTAAATATCTGATTGATTTAGACTTTCTCGATAGGGTGAACCTCACCAGATTTAGATGTGGTAATCCTAAACTTCCCATTGCCAATAATCGATACTCAGATACACAAGGTCCTATGTTTTGAACAATGTGTGATAACCAGGAAGAGGGAGACGAGTATCACTACATCCTGATATGTCCAGCCTTTAGTAGTCTAAGGGAGCTGTATATAAAAAGGTACTATTTTACAAGGCCAAATAGGTTTAAGTTCGACCAGTTATTCAATGTAGAAAGTAGGAAACAAATGTGCAATCTCGCCAAATATACTAGAATTATTAAGTCTCAATTCTGATTTACATTACTCTTGGATTTTGTTACTAGTCTGTATGGATCTCATTTACTACCAAATGTATAATTAAGTTACATTATATGCCAAATTATATATGTATAATTATTCATGTATACAAAGAATGTAAATGTATTTTTGTTCTATTTTTTTGTAAATCCTAATATTAGTCTTTAGCATATAACTGCAATTATGCAGTGCATAAAATGAAACTATCTTGTTCTTATTACCACCAGCTTTACATTTTCTTTAAATATTTTTGTAATCTAATGTTACTGTATGTACTCTCATACTCCGAAAGGGGTCGTTAGAGCTTAAAATAAACCTTTGTCCCATATTCCGTTTTCTATTGTGTATGACGTTCTCTATAAACATTCGAGCATATGATTATCATATTAATTTGCTTGAGTAAGTAATATTCTACTCTCCTGAGGGAGGGAGTAGAATACTTCTTCCGTGTTCCCATGCGTGTCGTGAAAACCGACTATATGGGGAGGAGCGGGGAGCTGGGAATCCCACCCATGTGTTTATTTCCTACTAGTAGCCAAGAAATGCAGAGGTATTCAGGCAGGAGATATCCAGCCAGAATCTTAGTCATTTGTTCTTTGAATGTGTGTGGTTGTGGTGTGAGAGAAAGTAAGAGGAAGGTGATAGGGAGTATGTTTGTAGAGAGAAAGATGGATGTGCTTGCACTGAGGGAAACTAAGATAAAAAGGAATAATGAGGTGACATTTGGGAGTGTGGTAGGTAGGGCTTCTTGAGTTGAGAGAGGGAGAGGTAGAGAGAGAGTATTCTGCTGGTAAGTGCAGAGACAAATAAAGGTGTGGCAGAATGGAAGGAAGTATCACCTCGAATAATAGTGGCTGATATGAGGCTGGGATGAGAGATTTGGGCATATGTGATTGCATATGGTCTTGGCAGTGAAAAAAGTAAAGAAGAAAGAGAAAAATTTTGGATGAAATTGAATGCGTGTTTGGAAAACTTGGGAATAACTGTGAATGTGGTGTTGATGGGTGATCTGAATGCTAGAATAGGGATTGATCCAGTGGATGGTGTAATTGGGAAGTATGGAGTACCTGGCAGGAATGAGAGTGGAGAGAAAATAATTGAAATGCGTATTGAGAGAGAGAGAGAGAGAGAGAGAGAGAGAAATGTCGCAGAAATGAGAACGCTGAGGTGGATGTGTGGGGTGACGAGGGAGGACAGGATACGAAATGACCAGATCAGAGGTACAGTGAAGGTGGTGGAGGCGTTGGCGAAAGCGCAGGAGAGGAGATTACAGTGGTTCGGTCATGTGAAGAGGAGAGAAGAAGACTACGTGGGTGTGAGAGTGATGGAGATGGACGTGGAGGGCAGACGTAGACGAGGAAGACCTAAACTACGGTGGAAGGACTGACTGAAGGAGGATCTCAGAGAGAGACAGCTGGAGGAGGAGCAAGTGATGGACCGGAACCAGTGGAGACGACGAGTGAAGAGATGCGACCCCATATGAAAATGGGAACGCAAATAGAGGAAGAAGAAGAAGAAGAAGAAGAAGAAGAAGAAGAGAGAGAGAGAGAGAGAGAGAGAGAGAGAGAGAGAGAGAGAGAGAGAGAGAGAGAGAGAATTTAAAAAGAAGGATGTGCACAAGTATATGTGGGTCAGAGTGGATAATGGAAGAGTAGGTGACATGGCATTAACGGATTATGTTGCGGTGGACAGGAGGATGATTGGAAGAGCATTGGGTGTGAATGAACTGAGAGGAGCTAGTGGTGTAATATCTGATCCTTACTTAGTGGAAAGTAGAGTGAGAGTGTGAGAACAATGGGGAAAGTGGAGAAGTGAGAGGCGAATAGAGATGCTAAAAGTAAGTATATTGAATAAGAAAGAGAAAAAATGTGCGCATAAGACTAGTTTGAGGAATGTGTGGAATGTAATGAAAGAGAAAGTGAAAGAAGGAGTGGAAGAAGAATGGAGATGTTTCAAGTAGGAAGTTATGAAGTGTGCAGGGGCAGTATTTGCGGAAGAAGACTAATAGATGGAAGTAAAAGGAAAGGTAGTAATTGGTGGAATGAGAAGGCGAGAGTAGTGCTGGCTAAAAAGCAGCAGACTTTTGAGGTAGGGCTGCAGATAGGTAATGTAGAGGTATATGAAATGTACATTGCAAAGAAAAGGTTAACAAAACGCTTGGTGTCGGAGGAAAAGATAGAAACGGATGTAAG
The DNA here is from genome assembly GCA_037179515.1 of Halocaridina rubra. NCBI lineage: Eukaryota > Metazoa > Arthropoda > Malacostraca > Decapoda > Atyidae > Halocaridina > Halocaridina rubra. Next base: position 67,965 of record JAXCGZ010009577.1, read on the forward strand.
GTGGGATAGGAGCTTGTCTGAGAATTTTGAGAGAAATAAAATGATGTTTTGGAAAAGCACAAAAAGTGCAGAAAGGAGAGTCTGGTACTGAGTAGAGGGTGAAAGGAGCAGATGGGCAATTGCTAGTATATGAAATAAAGGGGGGAGAGAGATGGGCTGTGTATTTCAAGGAACTGCTAAATGAAGATGATAGAGAGAGAGAGAGAGAGAGAGAGAGAGAGAGAGAGAGAGAGAGAGAGAGAGAGAGAGAGAGAGAGAGAGAGAGAGAGAGAGAGAGAGAGAGATTGTGGCTGTGGAAAATAAATTGAGAATACCAATAATGGGTGATGAGAACGATAGAGAAATAACATTAGAAGAGGTATATTTGGCACTGAGAGCAATGAAAGCTGGTAAAGCACCAGGGATAGATGGGTGTCATGTAGAATACTTGTCAAAAGGTGGGGAGGCATTAGTAGAGAGGATGATTAGGTTGTTGAATATATGTTAAATGAAAAAGAGGGTCCAAGATGATTGGAGGAGTGCATATGTAGTTCCACTTTACAAAAGGAAATGAGATAAGAGTGAGTGTAGTAGTTTTAGAGGATTAGTTTGTTGAGCGTATTTGGTAAGGTATATGGAAGACTGTTAATTAAGAGAAATTAGAAAAGATATTGAGAGATTGATTGGGGATGAACAGTGTGGATTCAGGAGAGAAAAAGGATGTGTGTATCAGGTGTCTGTGGTAAGACAGGTGTGTGTGTGAAGTTCTTAGAAAAAGGTAGGGAAACTATTTGGGCCTTTATGGATTTATAGAAAGCATATGACAGGGTTGCTAGAGAGGGGTTGTTGAGTGTGTTACGACTCTATGAAATAAGTGGAAGAACTTTGAATGTGGTGAAGAGTTTTTGCATGAATAGTAGAGCAAGTGTGAGAGTCGGGAATGTATGAGTGATTGGTTTGAGGTGACTGTAGGGCTACGTCAAGGTTGTGTAATGTTGCCGTGGATGTTTAATGTGTATATGGATTGAGTGACAAGGGAAGTAAAAGAAATAGTATTAGACAGAGAAGTGGAATTAGTAGGTGAGTATGAAAGGTTGTGGAATTTGAATCAATTGCTATTCGTGGGTGACACAACACTGGTGCCTGATACTGGGAATAAACCAAGTAATTTGGTGACTGAGTTTGTTAGGGTGTATACAGAAGGAAGTTGAACTGAATTATTTGGTGACTGAGTTTGTTAGGGTGAATTATGGTAAAAGTAGTAATAAAATGTAAGATAAGTGTCAATATTGGCAGATTGAAAGTAAAAGAGAATGGGGTGTTGCTTGAAGTAGTTGAGATATTATGTGTCTGGGGTTGTATGTAGCAAGAAATGTGGAGGTGGGTCATATGGTGAAGGAAGCAGGTAAATGCCTAGGTTTGTTGAAAAGTGACATGAGAAACAGGTATTTAGGAATGAATGCAAAGAGAAGGATATATGAAGGTGTGAATGTGCTGACAACACTGGATGGAACAGAGACTTGGAATGCAAGAGAGGATGAAAAGAACAAGATGAATATAATGGAGATGTGGTACTTGAGAAGTATGATTGCTGTATTTAGCATAGATAGAGAAAGAAATGAGGAGATAAGGCAAACAAACAAACAAACAAACAAACATTTATTTCCATTTTTGCATAATGGTTATTCTTCTACAATTAAAGAGTAACTTATAAGTAGACATGTAATTGAACTAATAAGTAACAGGGTAATATGTACAGTTAAGTTAAATGTAGCTTTCTTAGAGAATAATAATAATAATTATGTAATAAAAATGTTATCAATTATATTGATAATAAAGTAGTAATAGCGCCATCATCACCATATTTGTTTTCCTTAACATGAGAATAATTAGCTCTTAACTTAGAGAACAGAGAAGGTGATATCAGTTTACATATAGAGAGGTTAGTGTCAAGGGAAATTGCATTAAATAATTAAGTTTAGTTAATGCTTGAGCAGCAACTATTTGTTCAAAAGAAAACTGTATAGTTTGCCTTTGAAAGCTGCAGTGGAGGATGTATTTTTAAGATGCTCTGGAATATTGTTCCAGAGTATTGGCCCTTTAATAGTGATCATCTTTGAACCTGCTTCTGTGTTTGTTCTCTGAATAGAGAGCTCACCACTCTGTCTTGTGTTGGTTCCCCTTGTATCCCTGACTGTTTTAAAATCAAATAGCCAGCTAGGATAATGATGGATAAAAATATTGTATACAAAACATAAATAGCATAAGCGACTTGTTTTCTTCCCGCAGCCACTCAAGTTTTTTGGGAGCTGGTGTTGAAAGAAAGCTGTCAGACAGGTTAGATGAGAGAGTATTGATTTTTTTTTTTTTTAGTCATGGAAAAGATGAATGATGACTGAATAGCGAAGGGAGTGCGGAGTGCAGAAATAGTTGGAGTTAGGCCAAGAGGAAGACCTAGAAGAAGATTGATGAATGGTGGGAATAGGGCATTGGATGCACGTGAAATGCTAGCGGAGCAGGGAAGAGAGCGTGCAAGAGATGAGAATGAGTGGAGGAATATTGTGTATAGGTAACACTTGCCAAAGGGATTTCTTGCACCTGCTAACACAGTGAACTGTGATGAACGAGTGTGAGGGAAGTTGGAGTGTGATGAAGCGGTGGGGGTAAGCCAGCTGCGGCTGTCGGGTCTCACTGTAGAATATCCTTGCCTGTCTACCTTGTGGATGACCCAAGCAGGGTTGTAGGGGGGAAATTTGGCAGTGCTTTATCCCCAAGGAGCTATGAGGATTAGTTGAGGTATGTGTGGATTGTGGAGAATGCAAGTCTTTCGTGACTCAGTCACCCCACTTATAGGGGGAATGAGGCCATGTATTTGTATGTAAGTAATTTGTGTATACTCTTAATTTGTTTGTTGGGTATATAAGTATACATGGCTAAGAGTGGCAAATGGAAGAGTGATAGAAAGAGCATTGATGGATTATGTGTTGATAACAAAGAGAGTGATTGGTAGATTGAAAGGTGTGCATGTGCTCAAGAGCGTGGCTGCTGATATATCTGATCATTTTTTGGTTGAAGCAAAAGTGGTAGTAGCGAAAGAGTGGAGAAATAGTGTGGGAGGATGTAGGAGGGAAGAAGTGAGGTGGAAAATTTGAAAAAGACATAATAAGCAGGAGTATCAGGAAAGGTTGAAAGTGGCTTATGAGAGGGTGAAAGAAAGAGAAGCTGGAGACTTAGAAGAAGAATGGGGGTTGATGAAAGAAAATTATTTGAGACATGCAAGTGAGGCTTGTGGAAAGAGGTTTGTTGGAGGTTGCATCAAGAAGGGCAGTGAGTAGTGGAATGAAGGAGTGAAAATGAAGGTGGAAGAGAAAAAGAGGGCATTTGAGGAATGGCTGCAGTGTAACAGTATGGAGAAGTTGAAAGATATAGAGAGAAAAAGTGAAGAGGCAATGGAAAGTGAATGAAGCGAAGAGGATGTCAAATTTTAGATGGGGTCAGGATTTTGATAGGTTTTATAAGGAGTATAAAAAGAAGTTTTGGAAAAAAGCATAGAGTCAGGAAGGGTGGATCGAGGATGGAAGAGACAATAAAAGATGTGAATGAACAGTTGTTAAAAGGAAGCGATGCGAGAGAGCAATGGGCTGAATACTTTGAGGAATTGCTGAATGCACTGGAGGATAGAGAAGCAGATATAGTAGCAGTAGGGGGAGTTCAAGTTCCAGTAATGGGAGAGAGATGACAAGAGAGGAGGTGAAGAGGGCACTGAATGAAACAAAAGCAGGTAAAGCACCTGGAATGGATGGTGTAAGAGCAGAAATGTTGAAAGAAGGGGGTGTAACTGTATTGGAATGGTTGGTGAGAGTGTTTAATATATGTTTTATGTTGTCAATGGTACCAGTGGAGTGGGTAATTGCATGTATAGTGCCACTATGCAAAGGTAAGGGAGATATACATAGTTGTAGTAATTTTAGAGGTATAAGTTTGCTGAGTGTGGTAAGAAAGGTGTATGGTAGGATACTGATAAGTAGGATTAGGGATAAAACAGATGCTATTGCGGAAGTAGAGTGGCTTTAGGGGAGGTAGAGGATGTACAGATAAAATTTTTATAGTTAGGCAGATATGTGAGAAGTATTTGGCAAAACGTAAGGGTGTGTATTTTGCATTTTTGGATCTGAAGGAAGCTCATGATAGAGTTAATAGAAATGCAATGCAGAATGTTTTGAGATTATATGGAATTGGTGGTAGATTGTTACGAGCAGTGAAGAGTTTATATGTGGGCAGTAAAGCTTGTGCTAGGGTGGGGAATGAAGTAAGTGAGTGGTTTGCAGTGAGAGTAGGGTTGAAACAGTAATGTCTGATGTCACTGCGGCTGTTCAGTTTGCATATGGATGGAGTGGTAAGAGAGGTAAATGCTCGAGCTTGTAGATGGGAATGAAAATGAGTGGGAGTTGAATCAGTTGCTGTTTGCAGATGATACTGTGGTGGTGGCAGACTCTGAGAGTAAGCTGTGTCAGTTAGTGTCAGAATTTGGAAGGGTGTGTGAGAGAAGGAAGTTACGAGTGAATGTGGGAAAGATTAAGGATATGAGGTGTACAAGAAACGAGAATGGTGCTAGACTGAATGCTATGTTGAATGGAGAGGCACTTGAGGAAGTAGACCAATTCAAATATATAGGCTCAGTTATAGCTGCAAATGGTGGAGTGCAAGCAGAAGAGAACACAGAGTGAATGATGGGTGCAAAGTGTTGGTGCACTGAAGGGAGTAATGAAGATTAGAGGGCTGGGAATGAATTTTAAGAAAATTTTGTGTGAGAAAGTGGTTGTGCCGACTGTAACGTGTGGCTCAGAATTATGGGGTTGGAAAGAAACTGAGAGACAGAAGTTGAATTTGTTTGAAATGAAATGTTTGAGGAGTATGACTGGTGTATCACAGTTGGATAGGGTTAGGAATGAAGAAGTGAGAGGGAGATTGGGTGTGAGGAGAGATTTGGCAGCTAGAGTAGATATAAATGTTTTGAGATGGTTTGATCGTGTAGAGAGGATGGATAATGAACGACTACTGAAAAAGGTAATGAGATCGGAAGTTGATGGAAGAACTGCAAGAGGGAGGCCTAGGTTGGGGTGGATGGATGGAGTAAGGAAGGCCTTGAATGATAGAAGAATGGATGTGAGGGAGGCAAGTGAGCGTGCTAGGAATAAAAATGAGTGGTGACTGACTGTGACGCAATTCTAATTGGCATCTGCTGTTATCATGGAGTGCCTTGTAGAGGCAACCTGTGGTAGAGGCAGTAGGGGATTGGTCGTATGAAGTGATGTAAGTTGTGGAAGAGGGAGGAGGATGGGATGTGGCACTCCAGCAGTACCATCCAAACCCTTGGCCAAATCCCGTCTCATTGGTAGAAGAACGAAGTGTAACCACACGTTGTGTTATTTTGCTTGTTCTTTGTTGCAGGCTACCCCCAAGAATGGGGGAAAATGCCAAGGTAACTATAATAATATAAATATGTCTATGCATATTCATATAAATATGTATATACATATTCAGAATATAACCTGTTTAGTTCTTGTACTTTAAAAAGTTATGTATTTTCCAATGTTAACTTTTACTATGATGACATAAGCAATAAATGTTATTATGATTCCAGCTGCCGTCGCATTAGCAGCTCTGTTTTTGTCTTTCTTGTCGTTTGGAGTGCTTATTTGCTGTTCTCATTAAGATAATATAGTTTTGAGAACATTATTTGGTGTCCAGACCAGGGAGTGCATGTGGATTATTACCACATCCAATTTTAGTTAGAAATGGTGAAAACAGACGAAGGAAGGTTTTTGAGAAGATGGGCCATGCAGTAGCTTAAGGCATTGATGATGCTATTGGTGGATCCTAAAGCTGATAAAATCCATATCCTACATGCAGTGAACGAGTATGATCTACGTTTAGCACAAGTGGACGAAGTGCAGTCTGCAGTTGAATTAGAAATCATAGATCCTAGGAGTTAGAAGGTATAGAACAAGCAGAAAAAAAAGGTGTTAAGTGAAAGCCTCTAGAGTACAAGCTTCACAGAAGCTAGTAAGCATGGAAGAACTTAGTACACCTTGCAGTGAAGATGGATTTGTTGAATCTGTATCCTGTAATGGAACACTGCCAAAATTAGAAATACCAAAATATAGTGGTAAGTTAGCAGAATGGCAGTCCTTTTGGGACCGATTTTTGGCTCTAGTAGACGATTCTCAATGACAGTTCTTTGAATTTTTTTTATTTACAATCCCTTTTGGAAGGAGAAGCCAAGTCAGTGATACAGGCACTATCTCAGACTAGTAATGATTACAAAACTGCTTGTGAAATGTTGAAAGAGCAGTTTGGTAAGCCTGAACGTATTATATTTGCACAAATATAAAGCCTTCTCAATATTTCAGTCCTTGCCAAAGACCATAGTTCTAAATATATAGCTTCACTTTGGAAGTTGCAAGATGAGCTTTTCACAGCTTTCCATAGTTTGGAGGCTGTAGGTGCGAAGGGTGATCAGTATGGGGTGTGTATGACTTCGGTAATCGTATCTCGTGACATATGTATGAACTGATCTAATGAAGGATCTGGATATGAATAGGATCTTGTGTGGCTTTTGAAATTCTTACAACTCAAAAAGAACGTCGTGAAAGATCCGAGACTTTCAAGGATATACATGCAGGAAGGGTTAGTAAGCATAGAGTAGAATATGAAACAAGGAAGCCTTTCCTAGGTTAAGCCTCTGCTCTTCAGCCTTTTTCTGAGACCAATGTGCACAAATGTGTATTTAGTAGGAAAGCTCACAAAAGTGAAAAATATTTTGGCACTATTAAGTTACCGGTTGCTGTATGTAGAGAAGTTATTCAACATATTACACTATATTCTAAGTGTTTGGAAAAGGATACTTTGGCTAGGTTTTGTAACTCAAAAGTTGTAAACTGTAATGGATATCATAATATCTTAATATTTAATAATACTGATTTGCATATTATAGTTAATAACAGAGGTAGTCCTACTGTTGAATCAAATGAAGGTGATGTTAAGAATGATGAAAATTTTATTCATATTGGTGTGGTTCATCTACACCTAAGTTTGATAAACATGCAACTCACACATGCTGGGTATTGTTGACTGCTAAAGTTAGAGTCTTAGGAAAAAAGCCTATTGTCTGATTTTACATTGCTCTTTGATACAGGCTCTAATAGATCTTATGTCTGTAGTGAATTTATTAAAAGGATGAAGCCTAAATGGATACACTCTGAATATACTGCTTACCAAGCCTTTGGTACATATTTGATATTGTACTAATTGACTACAAAGGTGAGGGTTATTCTTTAACTGCAGCAGAAATACCATGCAACTGTGCTCCATTGATTTAACCCTCTGTTCCTGAGATAAATTTAAGGTTATTTTCTTCCCCATAGCTAGCAGATGATTACAGATATAGTCAATATATGACTGTTAATATAGTAGGATTTAATGCCTATTGGAAATTGATAGTACCTAGTAATATTGTTCAAGCTGAGGGTCATGTACTGCCCCAATAAATGGAGAAATTGCAACCTTTAAATTCAAGTGTATAAATAATGTTTCAGAATATGCCTGACATAATTCTTACGGATTTAGAATGTGTGGGGATTTGCAATGAGAAATCTGTTATAAATGAAAAAGGACCCAGCACCCAAAGCCATTTTAATGAAATTTTCAGAGTAGATACAGTTTATGGACGGTAAATATAAGGTGGCTTTACCTTTGAAATCAGATGCCACTGAACGTAGCTTTAAGAATAATGATAACCTGGCTCGGATTAGAATGTTTAAAACCTAAGTTTCTTTTTATGAGTATGACACTGGGACAGGAAATAAACTGCCCTAATAAATAAAGACAGGGCACAAGAAACCATTAAGATGAACAAAAATTAAAAAGGTTAAGGACAAGGCAGAGATGTGGTAATATCACACAAAGGAAAACGACAGACAGAAAAAGCAGTCAAAGTACAGAGGACCCAGAGATATGGAGGACTAGGCCCTAAGATGACGATAGATCCATTTTTTGAAAGATGAAAGGTCTCAAGACCTAGGAAAGAAAGAAGGAGGAAGAAAGTTCCAGAGTCTGAAGGTAGATGGGAAGAAGCAGTCGCTGCACCGACCAATCCGCGAGCTACAAATCTCCATGCAGTACCTGTGAGATGAGGCTGCTTGGCGAGTTTTACGCGGCCTCGGCAGTGGGGGAGGGATGCAACTCGCCAACTCATCAAAGCAGTGATGGAAGTAGTAGTGATAGCAAAGAGAAAGGGAAGATAGCTTACGGAGAAGAGAGAGAAAATCCAGATTAGAAGTAAGAGAAGGATCATTAATGAGTCTGACTGCCTTAGATTCAACCCTATTAAGGATATAAGTATAAGAAGAAGCTGTGAAGAGGAAAAGGAATGACAAAAATGAAACAAATCCCCCAATTTTTTGGATGATTTTGAAATGTAGATTATGTGATTTCTCAAAGACAAGTTAGAGGCTATATAGATTCCTAATATGTTAATAGAATTAAGAGGGTAAATTTCGTTAGTTTTGAAGACAAAAGGGTTATGAGGAGGAGAAGAAGATAAAGAGATAGCCAGAAATTGTGTCTTGGAGGCATTGAATTTAAGTAAATATTGAGTGCCCCACTTAGATACCCTCTGCAAATCGGAATCGAGAGTAGAAGAAAGAGTGATATGAGACTGATAACGAGTAGCAGATGAAGGTTGTAAAGAAAAGGCAAAGGAAAAGTGAAGGGTAGAATCATCAGCAAAGGCATGAAGAAGAGAGGAAGATGGGGATTGTAGAAGATCATTGATGAACAGAAGAGACTGAGTATGTGAAAGAACAAAGCCCTGTGCAACACCACTGGTAACAGAGAAAGGGCTAGATGTTGCACCATCAACAACTACAGATATAAAACTGTCAGAAAGAAAACTAGAAATTAGAGAACAGAAAGAAGGGCTAATGCCATTGGCAGGGAGTTTGGCCAACAGAACCTTGTGCCAGACTCTGTCAAAAGCCTTAGAGGTATCAAGGGGCGATGACAAAGGATTCTTCATAGTTCCTCAGAGAAGATGGCCATGCATGATTCAGATAGGACAGGAGGTCACCAGTGGATCTTGCCTTGCGGAAGCCGTACTGATGATCAGAAATAAGTGAGTTAGATTCAAGACGTTTCAGGAAGTGAGCATTGAGCAAAGTTTCAAAAACTTTAGCAATAGAGGAGGTTAGGGCAATAGGTCGGTAGTTTGAAGGAATAGAGCGGTCACCCTTCTTAGGAACAGGTTGAACTAGAGCATGCTTCCAAGATGAAGGATAGATACTGGTTAACAGACTGAGGCAAAGAAGAAGGCAAAGCACGGGAGCCAATTCATCTGCAAACTCCTTAAGGAATCTTGCAGGGATACCATGGAGACCAGATGCCTTGTTCATCTTTAGCAAGCAAAAAACCTTATGAACTCTCTGTGAAGAAAGAATAATGGAGGGCATAGGGCTAGAGAGGGGTAAAGATTGAGGAACAGGTCTGCTGGAATAGTTTATAGAAGGGTTGGTAGAAAAATGGGAGCCAAAGAGAGTGGCTTTGTCAGTGGTAGAGCAAGCTATAGAACCATCAGAATGAATTAGAAGGGGAAAGCTTGAATTACAGAAGTTTTTGGAGAGGTTTTCGGCTAAAGACCAGAGGGTTTAACAGTGGGAGAGGAGTTAAGGTCATCAACTTTCCTTCTTATAAAGGAAGTCTTAGACCTTCGAATCTGAGCAGTACAGCAATTCTTAGCAACAATAAAAGCAGAGCAATTTAAATCGGAAGGAGAGGCTTGGTAAGATCGGTGTGCCCGATTCCTGGCCTGGATATGCATGGAGCAGGCACGGTCAAACCAAGGTTTAGGAGGAGAGAAAGGTTTTGTACGCCATTCCCGAGGTCGTGATCTCGGCACATTTTAGAGCTACCTGATCAGGGTTGCGGGACCGAAAGCAGTAATCATCCCATGGGAAGTCAAAGACAAAGTTATGCAAATTTTCATGTTGGGTACTCTCAAAGTGCCAAAGACGGCACTGAGTAGGAGGGATTGGTGGAAGGGGAGAAAAAATGGAAGAGACTTAGATCAGAGAGTGGTCAGATTTGCTAAGAGGGAAAAGCACAGAATAAGAGTAGTTTGAAGAGTTAGAAGTAAGAAATAGGTCAAAAGTGCTTGCTGCATGTTCGTGACGATCAGAAACACTAGTAGGATGTTTGATAATTTGCTCCAGATCATGAGTAAAAGAGAAAGCAAGGGCCTCGCTTCCTCCCACATCAATGTGAGAAGAATTAAGCATCTCACTATAGTGTACATTGATGTCTCCAATGTAGAGAACTACGGCATGTGGGTGAGAAGATAGCAAGGAGAAATATTCAAAGAAAGACACGAACTCAAAGGAGTTTGGAGAAAAGTAGCAGAAGCAAAGGAAAATAGTGGTAGTGGAGAGATAGATTTTAAGCCAGAGAACATCAAAGTCAGAAGATTCAAGGTCCATGAGCCTCGCAATAGGAGTGTTAGTGTTGCAGTAAACACAGACCCCACCTTTGGAACAAATACGAGTATACAGATTATAGTGAGAGATTTGAAATGGGTCAGTGGAAGCATGTATAGACAGCTGGGATTCAGAAAGGAGGAGGAGCTTAGGGAGGACAGTACCCAAGTGCTGATCCACAGACAAAAGATTAGAGTTCAGCCCACGAATGATAGAATAGTGAAGTGTGAAAGAAGCACATCTTTTGGGAAGTGCAAGGTTAAGGGCAGAATCATTAATACCACCAGGCATGTCTGCCCTCAAGCCAATAGTGGAGTCAACACGAACCTCGGAGATTCTTCTCACCCCTCTATGCCAGACACTGGGGGCCATTAGCAGTGGACCTTCCATAAATAGTAGTAAATATGTGGGAAAAAGAGAGAAAAAGAGACAGATGTGGGGACTGTTGTGACTTGTCAAATGTAATGGGATGGCAAGAAACATGTAAAGAATACGATAGAATATTCAGTGTAGATGTAGGCATGAGGAAAAGAAGTATAATGAAGTCTTGGAGGATAATGAGAAGGGTATAAATGATGGAAAATACTTGCTTTACAATAATAAATGTTAGTGGTAGCATTGTGACAGGTGCATTGTGTAGCTCTTTTGTTGACAGGTGTTTTGTGTATTTCTTGTGTTTTATATTGTTTACAAAGGCTGATTGTTCTGTGATATAATGCTACGTGATTCTCCTAATTTTCGATTGTATTATATAGCGCATGTATTTCTTTGTATTATGTTGTTATGTTCTCATTTCAAGTTACACACCTCTTTTAATTCTGTTTAATATTGTCGAGTATATGAAAAGTTTTTTTTCTTGAAAGTATTGTGTTTTGTTTTATTGCAGGTATTCTAGTTTTGTATTGTGTTGAATAAAGCTTGGAAACCGCACTAAGTGTTTAAATCTCATTACAATGTATTTAACACATTAAAAAAAAATAATGGCCAAACTGCTCAAGCCATCTCACCCGAAAACTGATCCCAACTCACTTGTAGCTGCCAAGGAATGAAGGTGCTGGTACAGAACATTTACAAATTTCTTAGAGGAGAGTGGGGATGCTGGATCCCCCCAAAAAGCTCTGGTGAATTCTGCAAATCCTACAGTGCATGCATTTATTGAAGATTATACTACATATGAAAGTGCTGTTTCTAAACTAGAGTGTTTATGTTAAAGTACCAAATGAAATCCTTGTTAGGCATCTCTGGGTATCACATTCGCAGCGGAGCAAAAACTGTAACTGCAAATATGTCACTGCTGAACAGCATAAGAAAGAACTGGTTTGTGATACATTTATTAATGATATTAATCCAGCATTCATCGGTCAGTGCTTGTTAGAGAATAATTCTTTGGATTTGGAGACTGCATACAGTCAAGCCTATTTATTAGATCTACCCCAGTATAATGCCAACACACGTGCATCTCAATCTCCATTTGCTAATGCTACTGCCTTAGTTCCAGAATACTAGGGGCAGTTTGTTGGGGAACAACAGCAACAGTTAGCGGAAGAGTTTTGAAAGAATACCTTTTTGGGACTCAGGTGTTGCTGCTGCCCGTACCTCTAAGAAAAAATGCTACGTCGTGGCAATTCATTCCACAATAGCATGAGTTGCCTTGCAAGAGCTGTTCAATACCTTCAGAGAGCACAAATGCTGCATTATACAACCATGCTCTTCTTACATTTGCTGCTTCATTTCCTCATAATCTTTCACATGCAGCCACAGCAGTCACTGTGAATGGGCACTCAGTGAATGCATTGATAGACTCATGCAGTTCAGACAGTTTCATAAGTGAAAAAGTTGCACAAAATTTAAACCTGGTAGAATAACCTGTTAATGGTAAGATTTCAACGGTATCAGTATCTCTAATTGCAAGTTCTCCATGGTTTGTTATAGTAGATTTGATGCATAATGATCAATAGCATCCATTAACTCATTTAATTGCTTTACATGATCTGTATTGTGATACCTCTAAAAGCAACACAGCAATGTACCTCTTCAGTATAGAGGAAATAAACTTGATTTATAAATTACCGGTGCAGACTAGCTATGCATGCTAACACCGCAGATAGTGATAAACCATCACTGTTCCCAAATCTGCCTCTTGAATGTAAGTCTATAGCTCTCAAATTGAGACACTTATGTAAGGATGATCAGTTGTTTATCAGGGACCATACATTGCATTTATTATCCAAAGGTATAGTCGAACTAAGGTAATCTCCATGGCGGGCTCAGGTGGCTATAATGAAAAACCTGCTTGACAGGTGCAGAAAGGGGCCTTGTAGTCATTACTCTCAAACCATGTACCAGAATTCAGATTTATATGCATATCCAGATTGAGAATATGGTACATGATCTTGCAAAGTACAAAGTACTTTCTACATTTGATTTGAAGAGTGCATACCACCAAATCAGAATTAAGAAATGTGAGAAGCGATATGCTGCTTTTGATGCTGCCGGGGAAACTATATCAGTTTTGTAGGATCCCATTTGGAGTCACTGATGGAGTAGCTGCTTTGCGTGCACAATGGATATACAAGTTGAAGATTAAAATCTCAAGGATACCTTTCCATATCTAGATCATAGTACTGTTGAAGGATCAGTTCAGACAGAGCAAGATAAAAATGCTCAGAAGATTTAGAGGTTGTTCGATGCCCAAGATTTAACTCTCAACGAATCAAAGTCAGTGAGGTCTGTGCCTACAGTCAATGTTTTAGAGTACTGTATAGATAATGTACTATAAATCCTAATTCTGATAGATTGCGTCCACTACAAGAACTACCACCTCCCACAATTATGTGGTCCTTGTGAAGAACTCTAGAGTTGTTTTTTCTTTTATGATTGTGACACCATGATGGGCAAAACAATAAATATAAAAATCTGCCCTCATCAGGCTGGCACAAAGAAAACAAAAGTAAAATGAAGTAGAGATTGGGAGTGTTGTGACTTGTCAGATGTGAAGGGATAATAAGAAATGTGTAACGAATATCCAAGAATATTTGGTGTTGATGTAGACATAAAAAAAGAACCGTAGCTGAAGGAAGACTTAACACCAAACTGTCCTGGATAGTTGCACTCTGTGCAAAATGGATCCCCAAATTCTCCGGCAAAATTCAACCTTTGCTAAATACGAAAACTCTCATGAAGTGCAAAAGCATTAGCAGCATATAATCTTTTGCAGAAGCATCTCATGGATGCTGCTCTGCAGTTTCTGGATGAGAAGCTTTCTTTTGTTGTGGAGTGCGATGTTTTGGAAGTCGCCATCTCAGCAGTCCTGAACCAAGATACTCGTCCTGTAGTGCTTATGTCTAGAGCTCTCTAAGGAGGTCTTTTTTTTTTTTTTTTTTTAAAGAGTGTGACTCCGGGACAGGCAGAAACTGCTCTCATCAATGAGGGCAGTGAATCTCATTACCCGGCAATGGAAAAGGAGGTTAACACCATTATTGAAGCTTGCACAAATGGGGAGACTTTTTAGCTAGACAGCATTTTACTCTGGTTACTGATCAACTCTATGCTGCTTTCGTGCTAAAAAGCAGGAAGCAAAGTAAAGTAAAGAGTAAAAAAATACAAGAGTGGAGGCTAGAGCTAATATCGTTTAGTTACACTATGCAGTATCGTCCAGGTAGACAGAATATGGTCTTGATTCCTTGACCAGATCATATTGCTGTTCTTTTCCCTCTATTTTTAATCTCAACGACATTCATGAGGGTCTTTATCATCCTGAAGTCACTCAACTTTTACATTTTGTGCTATCTAAAAACCTTCCTCTCTAAAATGAGGATGCAAAGAAAGCATTGCCTCACGTAATGTATCTGCATAACTAAAACCACAATTCTATTGTCCAGCGAAAGGAACACTCATTAAAGGTACTCAACTGATGGAGCGCCTAAGTATTGATTTTAAGGGACATTTACCATCTACAACTAGTAAAAAATAAATGGTGGCAATTATTGAGAAATACTCGTGTTTTTCCTCTATATTTCCATATCTCAAACAATTATTAAAAAACATTGATCATATGTCTTGATTCAGTCATTAGCCTGTATAGAATGCTCAGTTTTATTCATTCAGCTTAAGGCACATACTTCATGTCCCAAGAACTAAAGATGTACCTTACTCAGAAATGGGTTGCGACGTGTATGCCGACACCTTTTCATCCAATTGGCAATGGCCAGCTAGAATATCATAATGGTATTAGTTGGAAAGCTATTTGTTTAACAATTGAAACTCATGGTTTGGGGGAACAACATTGGGAGATGATGCTTTCTGAGGAACTGGATGCAGTAAGGTCAATATTGTGTAGTGCACCTAATTAGAACCCACAAGAACGTTTCATTGAATTCCAACGACGATCTAGTCTTGCAAGTTCATTACCATCATGGTTTCTTACCCCTGGACAAGTATCACAATGATGACAGCATTAACGAATCAGGTTGAACATATTGATGCGAACCCAATGTTTGTTGATATCTGGTATCACCTAAAATTCAAAGTACTGAATCTTCTTTTGATAACCACGACTTGTGTCCTACTGCACCCATTGAGTTATGAAGTTTGGCTTGTGTGTTGAGAGCTCCCGACCGCTATGGATGGGATTAAATTTGAATCTGAATACCTTCATTTCAATAGCTTTAGTCTTTTACTTAAACATTATTGGTGTACTGTTTAGTTACTTTATCATTGCTTACATTTTCCTCAGAGAGAAGACTGTAATATATTTGCTTTATAATAATGGATGTTCGTGGTGTCATTGTGACAGGCATATTGTGTATCTCTTGTTGACAGGTGCATTGTGAGCTTTTTAGTTTTATATTGTTTACAAAGGCTGATAGTTCAGTGATGTAATACACCGTGAATCTCCTAATTTTTGGATGTATTATATGTAGTATGTAAATCTTTGTCTATGTTGCTATATTCCCATTTTAAGTTACATGCCTGCTTTAACTTTATCTATTGTTTTATTGTTTAATAGTTGTTGTCGAGCACATAAAAAGTTTTTTTTTAGTGAAACTAGTGTCCTTTCTTATATTGCAGGTATGCAAGTATGGTAATGTTATAAATAATACTTGGATAAAGTATCAAGTGTTTCAGCCTTACTACAATTGAAGAAATACCACTTTCTGATATTATTAGCTTGCACTCTACTTATAATTTTTCTTATCATCCTGTTGTTTGTGAAAATGGTGTTTCTGCAAATGTTTGACCTATTTTTGATGCCTCGGCACCTGGTTACAATGGTATTTTTTGTTTAATAGTTGTTGTCGAGCATATAAAAAGTTATTTTTTCTCGAAACTATTGTGCGTTCTTATATTGCAGGTATGCAAGTATGGTAATACACACACACACACATACCGAGGCTGTTTCCCTTAAAAGTTGGTAGTGGGGTAGCCGACATCAAAGAAGACACAGTATGGGAGCAGTCCCTCTACTCTCCCTCTTCTATGAGCCTCATAGGAGAATTATACAAGGGGGGGGATTCCCAGTCCTCCCGCCCCGTCCACTTTCAGTCGCCTTTTACGACACGCAGGGAATACGGTGAGGCTATTCTTTGATATTATGCCCGCCACACAGGACACTTGAGTAAAACTAACCTGTCTCAATGAAGACATTCTTGGCAAATGCTTTCGCTGTTGTTCGTCCTACGACGGTCATAGAATTTCACCTCTCGCGTCGTAGTACGGATGCCCCCGACAGTCTCTTCTAATCATTATCTCGGTCCCCAGAGCCAATCAGGAATGAGACCGAGATCATCTTTCATTATTCCATGCAGTTATCTTTCGGGCATAGGTTTGAAGAGTAGCCTGCCTTGAGCACTCTTATTTATTCAAGGTAAACTTGCCGGCCGCACGAGACACTCGGTAAAGAGCACCCCGGCGTAGAACCGGCGGGGCTTCGAAAAAGACCTGTTCGGAGGCTGGCGGGGAGGCACCAGGCGGTGACTTCCCCGGCCAGTCCGGAACGGAACTCGAACTACGAGCTTTTTAACTGAATAATACTTGGAAAAAGTATCAAGTGTCTCAGCCTTATTACAATTGAAGAAATACCACCTTCTGATATTATTAGCTTGCACCCCACTTATAATTTTTCGTATCACCCTGTTGTTTGTGAAAATTGTGTTTCTACAAATGTTTGATCTGTTTTTGTTGCTTTGGCACCTGGTTACAATGGTATTTTTCTTTAAATGACTGCTTAGAATGTGGATCCTCCCTCATTCCAGATATTGATGATGTACTCACATGCTGTAGAAAATGGAAGATAGTTTTAATAGCAGATAATACTAACCCTTTTCTTCAGATTTAGGTGAAGAGAAAGGACCAAGATATATATAAATTTCTGTGGCAATGGGAAGATACTATCCTCTAAAGGAGATTTATTTGTGTTCCCTTTGGTAACAAGAGCAACCCATTTTTATTAAATGCTACCAATAAATATCATCTTAAATCATATTCTAAATCAGAAGTTGCAAAGGAACTAAATGACAACATTTATGTAGATGACTAGTTATCTAGAGTGAAAATTACCTCAGAGGCTTGTGTAAAGTTCAGTGAAGCTTGTGCAATAATGGCACAAGCTGGTATTTTATTGTCAAAGAGAAATTCAAACCGTCAAATTCTGATAGATGAATTTATTGATAATTGTAAACAGTATGGTGAAGAGAAATTTGTAAAGGGCTAATGTATGCAGTGGTTCTCTTCTCAAAATTATATCTCCTTTGATGGTATAATGTAGACACCCATTTTGAATTAGCGACTACAAAGAGAACTGTCCTAAGTCTCATAATTAGATGTTTTGATCCCCTTGATTTTATTAATCCAGTTATTATGTTTGCCTATATTCCTCTTCAGGATATTTGGAGACTTGGGTTTGACTGGGATGAGGTATTGCCTTAAGTGATGCAATGCAAATATCAAAAATGGTTCAAAAGTTTTGAAGGACTTAGATCACTGGAAATTCAGCATTATTACTTTCCAGATCTTTCTTAGAAGGAACTAGCAGGAATTAACTCCACGCCTTTAGTGATGTATTTGGGAAAGTATATGGTGCATGTGTATGTCTGAGTACTTCTTTGTGAGGTGGTTAAATTAAGGCTTCATTTCTTATAGCTAGAGGAATGGTAGCCCTAATTAAAAGGCTATCATTGTCTTCCATGGAATTTTTAGATGCCTTGCTTTGTGCACGGTGGATATACTTTGCCATTTATGCCGTGCATCTTGATAAGGAGGTATCCTTTTATTGTTGGACAGACTCTGCAGTTGCATTATCTTGGATAAAGGGAGATTCTATTAGAATGGAAAAGTTTTGTAGCTAACAGAGTTACTGAAATTCAAAATTTAACCTCTCCTAACAGGTGGTATCACTGCTCAGGTAAGGATAATCCCGCGGATATTTTTCCAAGAGACGCTTTTGCTGAACAACTTCTGTTGTGTAATCTTTGATAATCCCGCAGATATAATTCCAAGAGATGCTTTTGCTGAACAAATTCTGTTGTGTAATATTTGGTTGCTAGGTCCTGCATAACTTCAAGATTTTTAATCCTCTCTCCAAATGGAACAAATGGGGATTCTACTTGATGAAGAGTGCTTTAATGAAAATGTAGTTGCTTGTGTGTCGGTGGACCCAATTTCACAAGTATTTGAGTCTAATAGATGAAGTACCTTTCAGAGAGCCTGTATGGTTGTTGCTTGGGTAATGAGATTTATTAACAATTGTAAATCTCTATCTATTAAATCTTTTAGTCCCCTGTTATAATCAGAAATAAGTAGAGCTAAAAAGATATTGTTTTATTGTGTCCAAAGGGAAGCACATCCGCATGAAACAGTAGCACTGACAATATGTAAGCGACTTCACAAGGGATCTTCTGTAATTAAATTATATCCTTTTTTTTTTTAGAAGATAATGGCCTTTTGAGAATTGAGGGTTGCTTGAATTATACAGACTTGTGTTTTGAAAGCAAGCATCATATCATAATCCCTCCTACTCATGTAGTCAAACTTTTAGTTTAATTTCAACATATATTTCTTAAATATGCTTGCGTTACGACCCTTGTTTCTATAATAAGAATTAATTTTTGGATTGTATGACTTTGAAGGACAGCCAAGACTGTTTGGGTAAATGTGTGATCTATCGGAGACATGATTCCAAGGTCTTTAGTCAGTCAGTTGCTCCTCTTTCACAACTGAGATTCAAATCTGCCCCTCATTTTACCGTGACTGGGATGGATTTTGCTGGTCTTTTCTTTTGTGTAGCCTTACCTTCAAGTATATTATACAATTTGCTCTGTACATATACTGCCAATTATTCTGTACACCTGAAACTTACGGATTCACTCTCAATATATGATTGTCTCTTGGCATTTCTTAGGCTTGCAGTGAACCGTGATCTTCCTTCACATTTTTATTCGGGTAATGGTAAGACCTTTGGTGAAGCTTCTCAATTATTACAGCAAGACTATTGTCCATTAGCTCCTCAGTGGAAATTCATTGTCCCTGTGCTCTATGGTGGGAAGTTTGGTGGGACTTTCTCATTAAGTCAGTTAAATTTGCTCTTAAAGAGACTGGTGGTGTTAAATGATTGTCATGAAGTGAGCTAGAAACCACTCTTCATAAAGTTGAAACTTGTATTAATTCAAGACCTTTGACCTTTGTAAGTGAGGAACCTAATGAGCCTAATCTATTTACTCCTTCACATTTTCTTATTGGTTGATCTGTTGGGTTTCAGCCTCAAATTGTTGAGGACAACCCCTCTTGTGTATCCTCTAAAGACTTGTGCATGCGATAAGCTATCCATCAGAAGCAGTTGTTTATATTTTGGAAAATTTGGAGTAAAAGCTATATTAGAAATTTGCCTGTTAAAGATTTTGTACAGAAAGGTACTTTAAAGATAGATTCCTTTGTGTTAATTAAAGGACATAATGTTCCTTTATTATTCTGGCCTATTGATGTTATTATAGTTATTTCCAGGTAATGATGGTAGTATCAAAAGTGTCAGTGTTAAAACTTTTAAGGGAATTATTAGTAAACTCATACAGAAAATCTTTATTCTTGAGATTTGTGAAAATAACTCAATCTATGATTACAGTGAAATTAATGTTGGTTGATAAGAATGAACATAATGTTTCACTACCATCTGATCAACCTGCATTATCTGTAGTTTTGTAAGGCTAAAAGCAGTTTGGTAGTGTGTGGTAGCTTACGTATGGCGGAGAGTTGTTGGCACTGAGTTGGATGAGTGAGTGGCGTTGAGGGATTGGAGATCCAGTCCTTGTGCAGAGAGGTTGTTTTTGGAGACGTTTATGCTTTGTTTACCAGACGGTTTGGTATTTTATTTTTTTGGTTCGTGCTGTCTTTTGGTACTCTCGTTATTGCTTGTCACTCATGCTGACTCATCATTGGCGTTATTCCACATAACACATATAATCAAGGTAAGAGGAACTTAATTCAATTTAATTCAAACCACAAGCTATCTAGGCAATAACCTGCAGTCATGGCGTATAAAGTCACGTCGGAGAAGATTAGATCATTCACCGGTGAAGGAAATGTGGTTGCATGGATAAAGAAAGTTCAGTTGGTGGCTATGTTGCAGAAAATTTCTGATTTGGCTTCTTTTATTCCCTGTATTTGGAGGGAGATGCTCTTGCTTTGTAATTAGAAATGAGTGATGATGACCAGGGTGACTCAGAAAAAATATTCTAAGAATTCTTCTTCATCAAGTAGTGAAAATGATGGAGAAGAGGGGTGGGTGGAGAAACAAGCTCCTGATGAATCTAAAACAGAGACCACTGCTCCAGCTACTTCAGATTCTCGAGATGTTTCTCAAGAAGCAGCCAAAAGAGAGGGATGGATGGAGATGACATCCTTCTTCAAGGCTAAGAATAAGTATGAATCAGACAAGTTATGGGATGAAGCCAGATGTCAGAGAGGAGAACATACATGGATGCTGCCATCAGTAGAATCCAAGTTACACTCTCACAAAAAGAAAAAGAAGAAAGGAAAGAAAAAAGACGAGTATGACAAAGAAGTCAACAGGTGGATACAAGAGGGACTTTTAGTCCCCTGGGACAAAGATATAATTGATGGAATTATTCCTATGATGGTAGTGAAGCAACCAATAAAGAAAAAAGTGAGGACA
Source organism: Halocaridina rubra (assembly GCA_037179515.1). NCBI lineage: Eukaryota > Metazoa > Arthropoda > Malacostraca > Decapoda > Atyidae > Halocaridina > Halocaridina rubra. The sequence goes on from JAXCGZ010009577.1 coordinate 88,638, forward strand.
GTACTAGATTTTCGAAAGTTAAATGCTCATGTGAAGTACCATACTGGTGATGATGTCACAGATGTATGTAATGAAAAGTTAATGCAGTGGAGACAGATGGGTAAATCAGTATCTGTTGTTGACCTTAAATCTGCATATCTACATATTAAAGTAAGTAAGAAATTGTGGCCATATCAGTTGATAAAGCATGAAGGTAAGACCTATTGCTCAGCACGATAGGGTTTTGGTCTGAAGTGTGCACTGCGCATAATGTTAAAAATCTTAAAGTTTGTTCTAAAGAAAATAATGAGACTGAAAAATACACGATCTCCTACATTGTTGACATTCTTGTCAATGAATCTGAGCTGTCTGCTATCGAGTTCATTAGGCATCTGATTGAGTATGGACTTTAACAAAGTTCCCTGAATCACTGGAGAATGGTGTAGCTTTAGGACTTAAGTTGCTTTGTGTTAATGGTGAATTGGTGTTCCAACGAGGGAACAAAGGTCCAGAGGTTTCAGATGATTTGACGAGAGGAAGCCTGTTCTCTGCATGTGGGATGTTAGTGGACCATTATCCCGTTGCTGGCTGGTTAAGGGATGCCTGTAGTTTCATTAAGAGGAGTGCTGAGGGGTCAAGTTGGGATGATCCAGTTGGCAGTACTGCAGTTGTTATGATCAGGGAGGTGATGAGAAAGTGAAATTAGATAATCCAGTTAAAGGTGGTTGGCATATTCTTAAGACCGAACATGGTACAATATGGTGTGATGTTAGCAGTTTAGCTATTGGTGGGCTTTCAGAAATTTGTGATCAGGTCGTTGAAGATGCTGTTTGGCTCCAAAAAGAAGGATGATTATAGTCACATAAATGTGGCTGAACATGAGGCGGTACTGAAAGGTATTAATCTAGCACTGAAATGGGGATTGAAGAAAATAGTGTTGAGAACTGATTCGGTAACAGTGCATGGTTGGGTGAATACTGTCATTACAGAGGAAAAAAAGGGTGCACACTAAGGGAGCTTCTGAGATGGTGGTAAAATGCCCTTTTGGGATCTTGAGGGATCTGATAAATGAATTTGGGCTATTGATGAAGATGGCTCTCGTTTCATCATCAAAAAATAAGGCTAATGTGCTGACACGTGTTGGGAAGAGCTGCTTGAAGGCAAAAGGTTCCTGATAGTGAGGAGGAGGTTTGTTGTGTTGGTGCAAATGTTGATTTGAGGCAAATGCACAACATGCATCATTTGGGTGTGGAGAGGACATTGTATTTGGCCCATAAGGTGGATCCTACCATTGCCAAAGAAGCAGTCAGAAAGGTGGTGCAGAGTGGTCAACAGTGTCAATCCATTGATCCAGCCCCAGCCACCCATCATGCAGGAGAAATTAGTGTAATAGAAAATTGGAAATGTTTAGTAATGGATGTCACTCATTATAGACATGTGCCTTATTTATCAGTCGTGGATTGTAGTCCTAGTCGTTTTGCAGCCTGGAAGGAACTAAAAAATGAGAAATTTCATCATTGTTGGAAGAAAGTTTCTGTGAGAAAGGCCCGGTTGATGAGATTCTAATGAATAACAGTACAGCATTTCGTTCATAATTACTAAGGCAAGTGCTGGAGAGATGGAATACTGTAGGAATGTTTAGAGCTGCATACTGGCCTGGGGGTACTGGTATAATGGAGAGACATCACAGTATGGTGAAAGCTATTTCTGAGAGGGGATACCTATCACCGACAGAAGCAGTGTCCTGGTGCAATATGACTCCTAGGTCTGGTCAGGACGAACAGTCAATGCCACAGAATCCTATGCTTAAATATGAATGGAGGCATCCAATGATTAAGCCAGAGATTGATAAAGACAAGGCTTCTTCTGTGAGAATAGGTGAGGAAAACAATGTGTCTGTAGATGGCATGCCACGTCACATACTCTACGTTAGGAAAGTAATCATTCCTCAGTTTTCGTCTGAGGAATCAGATGAGGGTAGGATTAAGATACCAAATGATGACCGGCAGCAAAGTGGAGGAGATAGTACATATGATGATGTGCATATTTTAACAGATACACATCCCAGGCGAACAAGACGGCGATCTGCCTGGTTGGATGACTATTTTTCTGAGTTGGATGACTATATGTCTGAGTGAGATAATTCTGTTGTAAAGTTTTACATGTTAATTTTTCTTTTTTCTTTTTCTTTTAGTATCAGTCATAGATTGCCTTGGTTTTTGTTGGTTTGTGGATTTTCTGTGTTTTTAAGCAATTTTGTTTGTACTTCTACACAACTTGGTGTATTGTATGATCTCGAAACCAGGGGGCGTGTAGTTTAGTAAGTCTAAAAGTAGTTTGGTAGTTTGTGGTAGTTTATGTATGGAGAAGAGTTGTTGGTGATGAGTTGGGTGAGTGAGTGGCGGTAAGTGATTGGAGATCCAGTCATTGTGCAGAGAGGTTGTGTTTTTGGAGACGTTTATGCTTTGTTTATCGGGTGGTTTGGTATTTTTGTTTTTTGGTTGTGCTGTCTTTCGGTATTCTCGTTATTGCTTGTAGCTCATATTGACTCATCATTGGTGTTATTCCACATAAGGCATAATATCAAGGTAAGAAGAACTTAATTAAATTTAATCAAACCACATTATCTATTGCACGCAGGGGTATATGTAGTAAAGGCTCCCATGAAACTGGACTGATGATTGTTTTTTCTGTATGTAATAAATTACTGCTTTGTTGAATATAAGTAGTTATATGTACTCCCACGGTGGGGAGAATGTTGAATATACGTGTTGTTTACCTCAGTTTCCTATATTCCGCTTTCTGTTGTGTATAACATCCTCTAACTATATACATATGTATTTGTAATATTTTTTTCTTAAGTGAGTAATTAATTTGTTTATTCTTTATATATAATATATATATATATATATATATATATATATATATATATATATATATATATATATATAATATATATATATATATATATATATATATATATATATATATATATATATATATATATATATATATATATATATATATATATATATATATATATATATATATATATATATATATATATATATATATGTATAAGTATGTACTTTAAAAATATATCCATTTTTCTATGTTTATTTTTTGGTCTATAATTACGTAAGCAATAAATGTTAGAAGACAATCAGATGGCGTCTCATTAGCATCTCCTTTTGTCCTTCCCGTCATTTAGAGTATTTTGCCTATTGTTCTCGTTTAACTGGGAGTGCTTAGAGAGTAATAACTATGATTAATAATAAAATGAAAATCTGTGTTGTTTTCCTTATATAGAATGAAGGCAGATATTACAAAACATTTCTTTTCGTAGTTAAGAGAAAATGTTTATTCTAAACTCCTTATATCCAATATATATGTTCTTCATATGGGTGTTCAACGTCTGTCTGTCTATATTCAAGAGTCATAGTCTCCCTTGTAGGCGGGTGGCAGAGTCTAAGCAAATTACCCTGACTTTTTGCGAGAAAAAATACAGAGTTGGTGATTCCCAATTCTCATTCCGTCCCAATTATTAGACTTTTACCACACGCAGTGGAACACGGAGGAAATATTTTTGTCCCCTTTCCTCGGGAGTGGGTTCAATATCACGTTTAGAAGAAATATACCTTTGAAAACCTATGAATTATATGCACGTGACGGGACCTGATTTCCAGTTATCACACAGGATTTCAGGATTTCAAAGGCACTTGAAATATCCTTCTGAATTCTCATGTATTGGATATACCTGCATGACTCTGTCATTTACAGTTTACTCAATGATAAGCATGAATATTAACAATGATACCAAAATAATCTGTCTTGGAACTTGTCCTCTAATCAGGTACACATAACACACATACAGACACTGGCTAGTACAGTGGTAACGCGCTGGCTTCGCACTCACGAGGTCGAAAGATCGGTTCCCGTCCAAGACCGAGAGCTTAAGCTGTTTACTGGCAGGTACTGCTGTGGTTGGTCACCACAGTGGGGGGTTGGGGCTTGCCCCGGCTGACAAATACCCATTTTATTGTAATGGAAATAAAGGTTTATTATTATTATTATTATTATTATTATTATTATTATTATTATTATTATTATTATTATTATTATTATTATTATTATTATTATTATTATTATATTATTATTATTATTATTATTATTATTATTATTAAATGTAACGTGTGGTAATAGGTTGCTTCGCATGTGTGTGTGTTTTTTTTTCAACTCAGCTACCACTCTGCGTTACACACTGCCACCTTGAAATATACAATATTTCCATTATAAGTATTCAAAATCATGCATACCTCACAAAAATAAACGTGCTACACATCACGTGTATATAAACAGACGCATGTAAGGGAATAAATTACGGCGAGGGAGCAAGCTATTTCAGGATACATTCCCAGACTTCATGTAATATAAATCACTCACTTACTTCATATATAAATATAATATATGGCGTGATTCGGGTGAATTGGCTTGTAAGGGAAGGATGTGCTTTGACTCTCAGTACACATGCCTTCATATTCATTAAGTCAGAAATTCAGTGAAGTGAAATTAATATTTCATTTCGACTATCCCACCGCGGGCCGATAGAAAGGGGCAGCCAGTCTTAATCTCCCACTAGCTCAATCAGTCTGTGTCCATCCCATTTCACACTGGGAATAATTCTTGAGCATAAGGAGACGGGATGACAAATGATCTTCTAGTCTGGTTTGAAGGAAAGTTGTTCCAGACATCAATTGAGGAATTATAGTTTCTGTTTGGGATCAACGTGTTATATCCACCGAAACACAGTATATGCGTTTTTATAAAGACTTTCAGCCTTTCGAATCACATTAATGATAAACCTGAATATTTAATGAGTCGGAAGTTAAAACGGGATGAGGAATATTGTAAACTATCCAGAAAGAAGGATTGCGTCTCTTGGCATGACATTATCTAATTCCACCTCATGTGTTAGTCATGAATTAACGTTCATAAAATCAGTATGACATCCTTACTAGCAGATTAATTCATTGTGATTGCCTAATTATGCTTACGGGTAAGAACTCTATGCTCGCAACTCACCATCTCCTGATGGGTTTTATTTTTGTACTCAATTATATTTTTCATATTTGTCCTTAAAACTATGAATGTATTAACTACTTCCTCGCTTAGCGAATTTTGATCATCAACAATTCTTACAAAAAAAAGTACATCCCTAGTTGCTACTGAACAATGCAATCAGAGTGTAATATTAATATACAATTTGTGCTTAGTAAAAGGGAAGCCTCTCTTTGTGGGAGGATCAGTGTTGATAGAGAGAATGGCATCAAAGAAAACGGATAATACTTGATGCCAGACTGTACTATTTGGGATTCTGATTTCACTCAGGATGCAAAAAGTTATTGCATTGATTCTAAACGTTTTCTTTTTCAAGAAAATAATAAAGTGCCATGAAAACCATGATAAATAAATAAATAAATAAATAAATAAATAAATAAATAAATAAATAAATAAATTTATAAGCTGATAGATTTACAATGAATGAAAGAAACAGAGAAATGAATGACGAGAGATAAAAATAAATAAATCATTTTTTTTTCACAATATATATTATCAATCATTAGCATTGAAAATGTCATCAGTGGCAATGAACGTAATTTCTAACTCAGCAGCCGAAGTATTGGGTCCTAAGTCTGGTAATTTAAGCTCTGGGCAAAATGAAATATATAATAAAACTTAAGCTTTATTCTTGAAGCTGGAATAAAAAAAAAAATGCCACTCATCCGTGCATCAATAATAGACGATTCAAGTATAAGGACTTGAATATCACAATAAGAGAATTAAACTCTTTTAATAGGATTAGAAGCTATGAACCTTTAAAATGTATACTTACTTTGTTTATTTAGTAGATCATAGAGAATTAATGGAAACCAGCATAAACCAATTAATATTACAAATAAATGAAAACAAGTAGGAAATAAATACTATTAAGAAAACAATCAGAATAAATAATAAGAAACAATAATAGATAATTATACCTCAACTCTCACATTTCCTTTTCTCATAGAAAAAAAGCAACTTCTATTTTCAAAATATTCAAGCGGTTATAATTATAATGCTGGTTAACTTTGAATATATACCTACTCTATAAATCTAACCACTCTGGCGATTTTATAGTTCTACCAGACCTACGAAGGGGTACTGGTTCTGGCACTGTCATGGGAGCATGCATGGAGTTATCAGAACTCTCAACTATGCTATTAGGACACATAACACTGCTCTCTGGTTCATTAATCACATCAGAATTTGATATAAGACTAATTGGAATAAAAGGCAAAATTGGCTTACAAGTACCACCATAATTCTGATTATTACTGGGGAAAATGCAGTCTTCTACACTATGAGTAAATTTGGTCTGAATGTCTTTTCGAAACTATATTGCCAAAATTTTTAAGTTGTTCTTTATAGTTATGAACACCAAGTACTTATAAGATTCTACCTTCTAACCAAGGCTTACTTTGATCATGATTTTTGACAAAAACTGTATCATCTACATTATATTCTGATTTTTGAAATTTACATTCTTTCTGCAGTGCCTTCTCTCTTTTTCTTGAGGTTTACTTTTTTCTACAGATTCCAGAAAGTTACAGTTAAACATCATATTAGCTGGAGCCTTCCCAGTGGAGGAATGTACAGCTTTTCTATGATTATACAAAAATCTACATACACTGGTATTAATATCCTCATCAGTAAATTTACTAAGACCCTCTTTGAATTTTTTTACGGCCCATTCGGTTAAGCCGTTAAAAGGAGCAGGTGTAATGTGTTTAATGCCATTCTTCCTAGGAAAAATTTCATGTCCTCAGACACAAAATATGGAGCATTGTTAGAGTCAATTATTTCTGGCAATCCAAAATTACAAAAACTCTGCCTTAACTTAGTAATAGTTACTGCTGATGTGGTAGATCTAGTAACATGAACATCCAAAAATTTTGTGTCGGAATCTACAATTATAAAAAAAATAAGAGTCACCAATTGGACCAGCATAGTCTATATGTAGCCTACACCAAGGTTTCCCAGTTTCTGGCCAGGATAATACCGCTGACTGTGGAGACTGGAAATTTTTAAAACAAAGTTCACAAGATTTAGTTATTTTTGAAATGTCTTGGTCCAGTTTGGGCCACCAAATTCAATTACATGCTTCTGCTTACATTGCATTGATTCCGTTATGACCTAAATGCAGCTGTTCTAGTACTGCGCGGCACATATCAGCAGGTATAATTACATGGTTCCGATACAGAACACCATCATAAATACTTAATCTGATTTGACAACAGAGTAATCAGACAATATTGGGTCATAATCCAATCCAACTTCACACATTGGAAAACCTAACTTAAAACTGGGCCACTTCTAGTCAAAACCTAAACATTTTCAAAAGACATGTCTTGATTACTCAAAGCCTCTATAACATGAATATATTCACTAGGGGCACTAGAATCCAAATCAGAATCCAGTACTGGCAACCAACTGAGGGCATCCGCGACAACATTATCTTTTCTTGCTTTAAAATTTAAGTCATAATTGTGCTGTGACAAAAGCAAAGCCCATCGCTGCACTCTAGCATTTGCATTTACAGGAATTTGTTTGATTTTTCCAAACAATCCAAGTAATGGTTTATGATCAGTTCCATGAATAAATCTACGACCCAATAAAAAATATTTTAATCTGCTTACAGCATAGACCAAAGCCAGAGCTTCCTTGTCTAATTGGGAATAATTTAATTCTGCAGATGATAACTTTTTACTGGCAAAATAGACTGTTTTTTTCGATACCATGCATTTCCTGCATCAAAATGCAGCCAACGCCCACTGAAGATGCATCTACTTATACAATTACTGGATGTTTTCCATCAAAATTACCAAGAAATTCAGACTTGGATAACTCTGCTTTGACCTTGCTGAAAGCAATAACTGCTACAGATGACCATTTAAATTTGGCACTTTCCTTCAACAAATCATATAAGGGAGACAAAGTACTAGAAAAATTCTTTACAAATCTGCTATAATAGGTAACCATAGCCAAAAAGGATTGTACATCACTGACAGATTTTGGAGGGGGTGCTTCCAAAATAGCTTCAAGTATTTTGAGTGATGGTTTAATTCCATCACCAGAAATGGCGTAGCCTAAGTACTCATGAGAATCAGTATTCAAAACAGTTTTCTTTATATTTATAGCTATATTGTGCTTTTGGAATTCCCTCAAAATTCTGTCTAGCCTTTCATCATGCTCTTTTTGTGTTTGTCTTCCAACAAGAATATCATCTAAAAAGGCTACAACACCATCAATATTCATAAAAATCTGAGAAATAAATCTCTGAAAGATAGCTGGTGATGATGCCAAACCAAAAAGAAGTCTTTTATATTTAAAAATACCTTTATGAGTATTTATTACAAGAAGCTTTTGGTTTTCATCATCAACTGGTAATTGCAAGTATGCATTTTCAAGATCAACTTTAGAAAATATTTTACTCTTGCCAACTACTGATAAAATCTCATCTACCCTTGGAAGTGGATATTTAGCACAAACAATGTTTTGATTCAGCTCTTTGGGAGTCGAGTTGGAGAAGCGGAGTTGTAAACATCGTTTTGAAAGCGCTGTATATTTCTTCGTTATTTCAGTGAAATAGAACGTTTTGGAACTTTATTTTTTGAGACATTAGGCTTAATGTGACAGTGATTGATTTGTGCTTATAAGTGTTTGTATATAGTGCACAGTCTTAGATTTATAAGCATAATCTTTTGTGGGCGGTACCCTTGGGGTATGGGCGAAAAGAGACCATGCCCTAGGACTATTCTTGCGTCATAAACAGCCTGATGTAAGATGAGTTCTTTTTCTCCGCCTATTAGGAAACAGGACTCCATAGGGCTCTTTTTTTCATTTAGCCCTGATTATAGCGCAGTGTGCAATGTAATTTTTGAAGTACTGAAAATTAAGCATGATGATATTGTTGGATTTCAGCAGATAAGCAAGACAAAGTATGTTTTAAAATTTAGTAAATCATACATCTTTCAAGCTTTTTGTGATCAGTATGATGAGAAAGATGTCGATGTTGGTAATGGCAAAACGGTAAGAATTATTAACTTTAGTAGACAATATACTTATATATCCATTCGCTATGCACCATTTGATATGGATAATGCAATTTTGGAGAGAATTCTTGAGAATTATGGAAAAGTTTATGGAATCAGATTAAACCGGTTTGCATACGGAAAGGCTGAGGGACTTCTAAATGGTATACGAACAGCTAGGATGGAATTGAAGAGGAGTGTACCCTCCTCATTAAATATTCACGGTCATAATATCGTATTCTACTATAATGGACAGCAGAAAACTTGCTTTAAATGTGGCAGGGAGAATCGCATGGCCGCTGATTGTTACTTTGAATTAGATGACAGGATAAATATATATAATACTACAGATTTTCCTGATATTCAAAGGAAAAGGAATAGTGCACAAGACGTAGAGGAAAATAAGAGGACTGGACACACCATTCAAGAAGTAAATGCTAATAAAGATAACTCTACAGGGAATTTAGAGGAGGGAAGAGCAGACAATGAAACAAAGGATGGAGATAACAAACAAAAAACAAAGGAGCCGCAAGTACAAGAAATACAATTAGCCAGTGGAATATGTACAGAAGAAAGTGAATGCACAGATGAAAATGAAGAGGAAAGGACACACATTAGTAGCAGTCAAGAGGAACCATTCCCAAATGATGATCAAACTCTTAACAAGAGGAAAGAGGATGTACCTTTGGAAACAGGTGTAACAACGGTGGAAGTGCATAGGACTGCAGATAATAAAGATATGGAGCAAGGAACTTTTTCTCAATTAAGCGTAAATGAAAAGGACAAAGAAGTGTGTCATGCCCTAGATAAGGTTATAAAAGAAGACATACTTGAAGATAATGAGATAACGGAAATAAATAAAGAAACAACGGATAAAGATGGCGAATCGTCAAACACTGAAACCGGTGAAGAAACATTTTCTGAAGGAATGTCGATAAGTGAGGAGGGTAAGGAAGAACAGTGGTTTGTTAAAGTAAAAAAAGGAGGTAAACTCAAAATAAAAAAGAATAAGAAGTTGGAAATTAGTAATGTTAAGAAACGAAAGTTGGCAAGGTAATGTTTCTTTTCTTATCACATTATATTCTCTTTTATATATATATTTTTTTCATGGCTCTGACTGTTTGTACGCTAAATATCAATGGCTTGAATGACGATAGGAAAGAATTAAAATTAATTTCTCTTGCTAATCTTTATAAACTAGACATAATAATGTTGCAAGAACATAACATTAAGGCAGGAAATTCATTATATCATATAGAGCAATATTATGAAGTATTTATAAATCCAACTACTTATTTAAAAGGAGGTGTTGCAATATTGATCAATAAACGATTGTCTCCTATAACTGTTATAAAACAAGAGATGGACTATGAAGGTAGAATACTAAGCTTAAAGATAAGAACTGGTGGTAAGGAAATTCATTTACTTAATGTTTATGCCCCATCGGGCTCGAATAAGAAAAGAGAGAGAGATGATTTTTTTGATAGATTATTATATTATTTAAGACTAAATATAGATGACACAATTTTTGCAGGGGATTTTAATAGTGTAACTCATGTAAAAGATGTTAGTACTTTGGATAAAACTGTAATATCAAAAATTTTTTGTGAATTACTCAAAGGGACTGGTTTTAGAGATGCTGCAAGTATCAATTATGTAACAGATTATACATATATTAAGACAAATTATGCATCCCGTATTGATAGAATATATGTTAAAAGTCTGTTTAATCATATAAACTCATGTAAAACAGTACCTATAGCATTTTCAGATCATTGTATGGTAATTACTAGTATCAACTTTTTGTCAACTAATAAAGGTAAAGGTACGTGGAAATTAAATGTCAGCATTCTAAATAGAGAGGATGTAAAAGAAAATTTTAGCGTACTATGGCAGTTCTTAAAAGGAGAGCAGTATAAGTTTAATAACTTGATCAAGTGGTGGATTTATTGCAAGGAGAAAATTAAAAGTTTTTTTGTTAAAATGTCAAAAAATATCTTAGCAGAAAAATATGGGCTGATAAACTTACTACAATGTAGGTTAAAAGAATAATACCAAAAGGCTAATGTAGGAATTATAGACTTTGATATAATACATTCAGTGAAAAATAAAATAGAAAGGATTCAGAATGAAATATGTGAAGGAGTGAAAATAAGGGCTAGAATGAAAGATAAAATTGAAGGAGAGAAAATGTCTCCATATTTATTAAAGAAAGAGAAAGTCAATAGAAATAATAAGATAATGCAGAATATAAAAGGCGTCAATGGACAGATATTGAATAATACTAGAGCAATTTTAACTCATGCTAAAGATTTTTATGGGAACTTGTATGATAAGGTGGAAGGTGACTGTCAGTTACAAGATATGTTACTGGATTTATGTTGTAATAAATTAAATGATATTGACCGTAAAGATTTAATTGGTAATATTAGCATGTTAGAATTAGGGAATGTGATTAAAGATATGGGTACAGGGAAAGCGCCAGGAATAGATGGATTACCATCAGAATTTTACAAAGAATTTTGGAAAATAATTAGAAATGATTTTTTTGAAGTGATAAAACATATATTGGACAGACAGGAACTTTCGAACTTACAAAATGAGGGCATAATAATATTGTTGAGTAAGGGAAGTGAAGATCAAACACTGAGTGGATGGAGACCAATTTCACTCTTGAATGTAGACTATAAAATCATTGCTAAGTTTTTGGCCAACAGATTAAAGACGGTAATGAATAAATTGATCTCTGTTGAACAGTTTTGCAGTGTTAAAGGTAGATCAATAGTGCATTGCAATAATAATATTAGAGACATTATTCATTATACTTATAAAAATAATTATGCAATGGCTATTATGAAGTTAGACTGGAATAAAGCATTTGATACTGTTCACCACGATTTTTTGTTTAAAATTATGAATAAGTTAGGAATTCCAGATTTGTATATTAGTTGGATGAAAATGTTATATAAAGATTGTTGCAGTCGGTTGAGTATTAATGGAATGTTGAGTGATGTTTTTCCAATTATGAGATCTGTGAGACAAGGATGTCCACTGTCAATGATGTTATATGTAATTTACCAAGAACCTCTCTTTTTAGGTATTAAGAATAATAAAAGAATAATATCACCACAGCTTCCAAATGGATGGAAAATTTGCATGCAAGGATTTGCAGATGATTCATCTGTGTTTGTATCAACAGAGGAATCTATAGTTGAGGTTTTTAAGGAAATACATTTATTTGAAAAAGCAAGTGGTGCCCTTTTAAATAGAGATAAAAGTAGTATAACTGGGATAGGGGAATGGCATGGTAAAAATGACTGGCCTCTTCGTTGGCTTAAAACAGAATATAATCTAAAGATATTGGGAATTTCTTATTGTGAAGACGAGAAGATGACAATGGAAATGAATTGGAATATAATAATAGAAAAACTAGAGAAAAGGATCAGTATGCTTGCCCAAAGGTATCTTACAATTTTTCAGAAGGCAATAATTGTGAATTGTATTTTATTATCGAAAGTATGGTATGTAGCCCATACACTTCCATTAAGCAAGAGATTTGCACAAAAAGTAAATGTTTTAATATTCAGGTATCTTTGGAGGGGTAGCTATCATCCCATCCGTAGAGCTACCTTGCTTTTGCCTAAAAGTGAAGGGGGTCTTGGTATAGTAGATGTTTTTAATAAAGCTGCTGCAATTCTTACAGCTACTAGCCTTAAAGAAACTTTGGAAGGAAGACTATTAAATATTTATTATTGTAGCATAAGACTAAGCTATTTAGTAAACACAAATAAGTATCCAGAAGTATCATATATATGTCCCATGTTTTACTCTGGTGTAGTGGAAAACATAAGAAAAATGTGTAAACATGCTAAATTTCCTCATATAAAAAGTAAAGACATATATTCTACTATATTTGTTAAGTCACAGCCATTAGTAGAGAAAGATTATCCTTTGCTACAGTGGAGTAATATATGGAAAAATGTTAATCATCCAGTGGTTGGTTTAAGGGAGAGAGAATTTATATTTAAATATTTACATGAAAAATTACCCACAAATAAACATTTAGAAATGTTAGGAATTGAGAATAATGGAAATTGTGACTTTTGTGGTGAACCTGAATATACAATGCATATATTCTATTTTTGTATAAGAATAAAAAATATTTTTCATTGGTTTAAAAGTAAATTTAATTTGATGTGTTCAGTACAAGATAATAACTGGCTAAAATTATTAATGTTAGATATTAAAGGAAGAAGTAGAAGAGATGAGAACACTGCAGTTCTGCTTATTTGTAATTATCTATATTGTGTATGGACTAGTCGTACACAGAACTTGACTGAATGGGAAACTTTATGTTTAATTAAAGGTAAATTTAATTATTTGAAATGGTTTTTGAATATTTGTTATGCAAGTAATATACAGAATATATTAACTAAAAAATTTTCCAATGTAATTTTGTAATCATTTAACAATTGTAAATATTGTACATTTGACATTTAAAAAATAAAAGAAAAAAAACCTCTTTAAAATCTCCACAAATCCTCAAAGATTTCTTATCTGCCTTTAATACTGGAACAACGGGAGCCACCCAATCACTAAAACTTACTGGCTCTATAATGTCATCAGAAACCAGTTTATCTAAAGTATCCTCTACTAATATCTTATAATGAAATGGCACTGTTCTAGCCTTCAAGATATTTTGGTACTGCAATACCTTTAAGATTAACCTTAGCTACTATGCTCATAATTGGGAATTTTTAATCAGCTAAAAATGTATCTAGCTGAGCTCTAGCATCCATTACACTGTTTATTATTTTATTTTCACAATCAACAACACCTGTCAATGCAATTCAAATCTTAGACATTAAATCCCTACCACACAAGTTTGGGTTATAATTGTCAACAACATAAAATCCATTTTTTATGCTGAAATCATTATAAACAACATTCACATAAACTTTACTCATGACATTAACATTACTGTTTCCATAAGCTTTTAGTCTTTTATTACAATTCTGCATAGGTAAAGTTAAGCATTGAGCCCACTTGCAACCCAAAGTGGAAAGTCTAGCACCACTATCAACTTCATGTGGAATTTCTTTACCATTTAAGTGTAAATTAATCTTGGTTATTACAGTAGGGTTACTTTCTACAGTCAAAATCCTATTTTCTTTCCCTACTGGAGCAGATTAATTTAATCTTAATAACTAATTACAATCACTATCTTCCTCAAGTAGGGCTTTATCAAAAACTGCATTAGCTTTTTTCTTACCCTTTCTGTTTTTTTTTTTTCTGACAAAGTGGAATGGCTGTTTTTTCCGTCACCATACTTTTGGTTCTCGGAACTCTGAGTAGGAGTGGGAGTAGGGGTAGGAGTATGAGTAGGCCTAGGTCTATTTAAATTAATATTCAAAGCATTCACTTGAGTAGGAAGTTTTTCACCACAATAAGCGTTCTCAAAATTTAATATTTTTTCCAATGTGGCAGAAGTCATAGTTTGCAAGTTTAGATTTTCCGCTGCTAAATTAGGAAAGTATACTTCTGATCCAATAGCCATAAAGAAATGATCACGACCCTAGCATCAAACTGATTGCCAATATTACAGTCTTTGGCAAGTACTTTGAGATCAGCATAAAGATTACGCAGATTTTCACCAGGTTTCTTTTTTCTTTGCTGAAGTTGAATTAAGCTTCTGTGATAAAAAGGCTTGACAATGAAATGACCTTCCAAAATCTCTAATAAATCAGAAAAAATCTTAAGATGAGGCATATCTGGGGCACACAGACTAGCTAGAGTGCTATGTATTTCACTTCCTAGAGAAACAAGTAAGCAAATTTTCCTTTTTAGCTCTTTCAGTTATACCATTGTGGGCAAAATGTACCTCAAGCATGTGTATCCACACATCAAAGTTTCTTAGTTTGGGATTAATAGGCTCAATTTTTGCATTGGTGCTAGCCATGGTTAGCCTAGCCTAGGTAACAGATAAAGTATTTTCCAAAAACAACAAAAGCCAATCTTCATTACCTCAATCCATGTAGGCCTACTAGGCTAACAGGAGTAATAGGCAGCATAGGATAGCCTATCAAAATCTTGCTGGTTCCAAACCTACCGATCGCCTAGCCCAGCATAGGCTTTAAAAATCCCACTTATCTCTTGAAAATCAGCGGTCATAATCGGTCAAAAACAGTTTCAAAGCATCGAGATTCAGTCTTGACACCTCGTCCCCAAAAATATTGGATCCTAAGTCTTGTAATTTTGAGCTCTGGGTAAAATAAAATATATAACAAAACTTGAGCTTTATTGTTGAAGCTGAAATAAACAAAAAAAGCCACTCATCCGGGCATCAACAATATACGATTCAAGTGTGGTGAACACTCTAGTCCTTTACTGGCTCAAACTAAAGAACTAGGCAACATGCATCCGAGACTCCGCTCCCTCTCTCAGAATCAATACACCTTGCATACTATTTTTTTAGGGAGTCAAACATCTCAAAAATATTTTGAGGGCATCAGGTTTTATATCTTCTAGGAATAGCCTAGGAATCTTTAGTATGTAATGGACTGTATTTAATTTTTAAGTGTCTGGTGAACATATATTAAATGAATGGTCTATGCTACTTACACTAGGCTACTGGGATAAAAATTACACATTATATATAAAATATCATATAATGTAATAGAAAACAATTTATAATTGACATACAAAAATTAAAAATAAATAATAACTTGGATTATATCAAATGACACTTTGTCCTTCAAAAATATATTGTTGCAAATATATAAAGTGGTATTTAACAACATAAATGCAGCAAGGCTAAGGAAAACTTGAAATTATATAATATTTTCACAATAAACCACTGTAGCCTAGGCTTAATGTTCCTTTCTAGGCTACAAAACATAGAATCATCTACTGAGCCAAAATCACAATATTTGACACACTTATGTAGGCCAAAAAATCAACAAGATCAAATGTCACAGATTACTGAAAATATAAGTGACACCCAAAACACAATGCAACAGAAGCATCCCAGCTCAAGCAAGATAGGATAGCATTGAGGCCTAGTCTGGAGAAGATAGGCCAGGATAATCTATTGTTCATATGACAGCCTAGGGTATTATTTCTTTACCACATACACATACATATATCAGACGGTATTCTTTACCATATATACATATATCAGACGGAATACCTCAACACTCTACCATATCACCTTTATTTTAACTTATTAAACTTATCTTGATAGGTGATGGGTAGATCTAACCTGGTATTTCACAGATTTTTGAGTTTTGGGCCATGACTCTTTCTAAGAGCCGGGAAAAAAAAAGTGTCGCAAATTCTCCATCTGTAATCAAGAGTGTATCAGTGTTCAAGAGGGTTACAAATTGCTTAAGAAATATTCCTAGATAACTTATTTATCATTACCTTACCAAGCTAGAAACTGTTAAATCTGCGTGCCTTCCTTACAATAAACTACTGAACTCTAAACAGTTTATAAATACAAAATATAGATACATATAATATTCAGTGACGAAGTCATGATCAAAATACGAACAAAACAAAACAAATCAGCGTCTGCATACAAAATAAGTAGTAGTATCCCCCTTTTTTTAATAAAAAAAAATTAGATAATAAGAGCAAGGAAGTCAGATTACAAAAACAGAAAATTGAATAAATATAAACAAGCAAATGTACATCTCTGAAACCATTGTATTTATTTTTATTGGGATGGAGAAAGCACAACCAAAACTAAGGGTTCTTGTGATGTCATACCTGTTGGCCTGAACTTTTCAGGACATCAAGCATAAGTACATGAATATCACAATAAGAGTATTAAACTCTATTTAATAGGATTAGAAGCTATGAACCTTTAAAATGTATAGCCAAGTAGTTTATTTAGTAGATCATAGAGAATATATGGAAACCAGCATAAACCAATTACTATTACAAATAAATGCAAACAAATAGGGAATAAATACTAATAAGCAAGCAATCAGTATTAATGATAAGGAACAACAATATATAATTACACCTCAACTTTCATATGAAAAGAGTACACCTTTAGATGAAGGATGTGTATGATGAAATAGTCTCCTCACAAGACCGAATTCATACTGCTATCTTTTTAAGCAAATTATTGATATTTTTGTAAAATACATAATCTTGGAATTTACCAAATATGTTCTCGAGAAAGAGCTTTGGGGACCACTGTAGCGTAACAGTAGAAAGCTCAACTCAGGAAGTGACGGATCTGCCTTTGAGTCCAAGGCAGGGTGATAGGATGAGCATCCAGCCTTCATTCTTCAGCTTCAATCCATTTGTGTCCACCCCCAAATGGGGACTAATAGTGACACATGAAAGAAAAAATTACCTACTTTTAGGAAAACTTTAATAATTCTTAACAAATGATTATTGTCTAAATAAATTCGTTGATGAAGATTATTTTTTTCTTTGCAAATCTTTTCTCAACCTCACATGAACGACTGCAAAACGTGAATCGTATCGAAAATTCACTCGACAATGCGAGTCGCCATAGGTTAAGTGATTTAATGATGATTGTGTAGATGCTGGAAGTCTCTGTCAATTGGGGTATAATTTTCTATTTTCTGTTTCTATTCTCTCGGTGATCAAATCTCTTTGTTACCTGCTTTTCACATTTTTCAGCCAATTCTTACTTCTTACAGTGACTCGTATCACTAATCGACCATACTGATATAGGAGAGCAGCTCTAACTCAGAACCTAAGCACACTGTGGTTATTTAGTAGATGGACAAGACATTAACATGTTCCTCCCACGGGAAGTCCGGTGTACAACTGAATAACAAGAGTGTCGCTTACTTTCTACTTTCTACTTTCAGCATTTTCTTTCTCTGTGCAGATACTATTACATTATTATAATAAGCAGTAATGTAGGATTAACCTCTAGATCTTTAAAGCCACTTTGTCATATACTCCATTTTGTCAACGTCATTTTACCAGGTTCATCGATTTAAAGAGTTTTTGTAGATGGGATTGTATTATATTTAGAGACTGATTCCCCCTCCCCCAAAAAAGTTACCAGTATACTATATTAGTTCTACTAGCAATACATGTAGAGCATGCCTGGGTTCATCCAGTGAGGACGTGCTTCCAGTAGCTCTAATCTTGACCATACTTAGTACAATGGAGAGTGGTGGTGTTCTTTGTGCTGGTGGTGTTAGTGGTAGTGGTGTTGGTGGTGGTGTCGTTGTTGGTGCTGTTTGTGGCTGTGCTGGGGATTTGTCCTCGTCTGACGCAAGCAAACTCATTTTTAATTTAAGAAATGAGTTGGCCGCAGTCAGGCAGGAGGTCAGATCCTTAGCTGAGGAGAACAAGGATCTGAGAGGTAAAGTAGAGGTGTTAACCAGGAAGGGACGATTGAATAATGAAGACGACTGGAAAGTTGTGAATAAGGGTTCAACGAAGATGGTTCTTAAGAAAAATGATACTTTTAGACTACAGGTTGCTAATTCATTTAGTTCACTTAGAGATGAATGTGACAGTGGCGGCAGTAATTCTTCAGGAACCATAGAGTCAGATAGGTGTACTAGCGATCGTAAAAATGGAAGTGGGAAAAGCTCTCAGGTCAAGAGCCTAGGTAAGTCTCCCAAGGTCGGAGTAACCCATCCTCCGGATAAGTCTCGTTCTTTGGTAATTGTAGGGGATTCACTATGCAGATATGTAGACAAGAAACTCAGGCATAGAGTTAGAGGAAAATATTTTTTCCCTGGAGCAGGTATGAAGAAGGTGGGTGAGTTAATAAATAGCTGGATTGAGAAAAAAGATGTTGTTTGTTTGATAGCTGGGGGAAATGACGTGCAGGATGGTAGAAGTGAAGAGCTGATTAGGTTGTATAGACAAGCCCTGGATAAGATTAGGAAAAGGGGTGCAGTTCCTGTGATGTGTGGTATTCTCCCTAGGCTTAGCCAAAGTTCAGAGTGGTGGTCTCGAGCTATAGGAGTAAATGCTAGGATGAAAGTCTTCTGTCGGGAGAATAATATAGGTTTTATAGACGGGTGGGATCACTTCACTAGTCGTAAGCATATGTATGCAAGGGATGGAGTGCATCTTTCTAATTCAGGTGTCTCGGTATTGGCTGGTATGATAGACAGAGGGGTAGGGGGGTTTTGTTAGACACAAATAATGAAATGATTAATACTTGTGCAGAGAAATTAGTCAGTAAGGGTTCAGTAAATAGTGGGTCAAATAACTGGGAGTCTAAGGATAAGAACCATTTGTTACATAGAACAAATATTAACAAAAAGAATAGCCACAAGAAGGGTGAAGCTAGAGAAAGTTTAAAAGTATATTATACAAATAGCCGTAGTTTAGGTAACAAGATAGAAGAACTGAGAGCCATAGTATGTAGTGAGAGACCGGATATAATATGCATTAGTGAAAGTTGGATTAATTTAGAAAGCAAACACCTTAAAGCTGAGTACATAATTACAGGATATAAACTTTATAATGCTGATCGTAGTGCAGATAAAAGAGGGGGAAGGGTAATTATGTATATTAAAGATAGCCTCAGAAGCTGCATTAAGTCTGGAATTAAGACAAATCTAAATTCAGAAACCTTATGGGTTGAAATTAAAAATAATATAGAAAGTCTAGTTGTAGGAGTAGTCTACAGACCACCTGATCTAGATAATATAGAGTCGCAAGTTATATACGATGAAATTTCTAAAGTGAGCAGGTCAAATAGAGTTTGCATTGTAGGCGATTTTAATTTTAGACATATTAACTGGGAAACCATAACAGGTGATAGTAGCTCTAAGGAGTTTTTGGAAGTAGTAGAAGACAATTTCCTTTCTCAGCATGTACATGAAGCAACACGGGGGGTGAATACACTAGATTTAGTTCTTAGTAATAGAGAGAATATGGTTACAAATTTAGAAGTTGGTGAAAAATTGGGCAACAGTGACCATGATTCCATTAGATTTAACATAATTTTCAAGGAAACTATAAAGGAAAATAAGAATATTGTTCCAAACTTTAGAGCAGGAGATTTTGAGGGCTTAAAAACTAAATTATCTAATGAGGTATGGGAAGGGATTTCTGGGGTACAGATGTGGGTAGTTAATCCAGCAGGTCAGGTCGCAGGTAGCGGATTACCCCGAAATTTGAGTACCACATGCCAAGGATTATCACAAGATAAGATCAATACATTAAATTCTCTCACAGGAAAGAACAGCAGCCCGTCAGTTAATATAAATTTGGATGAGGAATATAACAATTTTGTCATGACTGTTAAGAATAGTCAGAGAGACTATATTCCCATGAAACATTGCAGATCAAGAAAAAATGACCCTAAATGGATGAACAATAGAATAAAGAATCTTATAGGTATTAAAAGAGGAATATACAGGAAACTAAAAAGAGGTGAAGAGCAGGTGAGGCAGCAATATATACAGTTAAACAGGGAAGCTAAAAAGATAGTTAGAGAGTCGAAAAGAAAATACGAAGTTAGAATAGCAGGAGAAGCTAAAGAAAATCCTAAAGGGTTTTATCAACATTATCAAACAAAACTTAAGGAAAAAGTCGGACCAATTGAAGTAGCCAATGGCCATATCACAGATGACGATAAAGTGATGTGTACATGTTTAAATGATTATTTCTTATCTGTATTTACAAATGAAAACTTGGAAAATATTCCGGAAGTAGAATCCATTTACAGAGACAGTCCCGATAATATACTTAGTTCAATAAATATTACGAGAGAGGAGGTAATCAAAGAAATAGATAAATTAAAGGCTCATAAATCTCCGGGACGTGATGGAATATATGCTAGAATATTAAAGGAATGCAAGGAAGAGCTTAGTTGTCCTCTAACTGCATTATTTAATAATTCAATAAAATTAGGATCGGTACCCATGGAGTGGAAATTGGCAGATGTGGTACCAATATTTTAAAAAGGAGAACGTGTTAAAAATAATAATTATAGGCCGGTAAGTTTAACGTCAACAGTGGGTAAGATTCTAGAATCCATAATTGCAAATAAAATAAGGGCACATCTAGAATTACACAGACTGATAAAACTTTCACAACACGGGTTTCTTAAGGGTTTTTCGTGCCTTACAAACTTACTGTCTTTTTATTCAGAAGTTTACGAGGCAGTAGATTGTGGAAAAGAATATGATACAATATATCTAGATTTTAGCAAAGCTTTTGATAGAGTTCCTTACAAAGGATTAGTTAAAGAGCTGGAAGCTCATGGTATAGGAGGAGCTGTGCTCAGATGGATCAAACAATGGTTAAAAGACAGAAAACAGAGGGTTTGCATAAATGGAGAGAAATCAGAGTGGGGCTCGGTTACTAGCAGGGTACCACAAGACTCGGTACTGGGTCCCCTATTATTCATCGTATATCTAAATGATCTGGATTCGGATATCAGTAGTAACCTAAGTAAATTCGCAGACGACACTAAAATAGGTAGAACTAAAAATGGAAAAGAAGACATTCATGCTTTACAGGAAGATCTAAATAGATTATCTGATTGGTCGGACAAATGGCAAATGGAATTTAATGTTGAAAAATGTAAAGTAGTTAAAATGGGTACTATAAAAGACAATACTAGTTATAAGCTAAATAACCATGAAATCATGAGTTCTCAGTGTGAAAGGGATTTGTGAGTTCTTGTGAGTAGTAGTCTTAAGCCAAGAGAGCAATGCACAACAGTCAGAAATAAAGCAAACAGAATTTTAGGATTTATCTCAAGAAGCGTCAGCAATAGGACGGAAAAAGTTATTTTGCAGCTCTATCTTGCATTAGTTAGGCCCCATTTAGATTATGCTGTGCAATTCTGGTCACCCTATTTTATAGAATGGAAATTGAATCCTTGGAGAGAGTGCAGCGAAGAATGACCAAGATGATACACAATATCAGAAATCTACCATATGAGGACAGATTAAAAAAACTTAATCTACATTCTCTAGAGAGGCGAAGAGTTAGGGGGGATATGACTGAAGTGTATAAATGGTTTAAAGGGATTAACAAGGGAGATATTAATAAAGTTTGAAAAATTCATGATCAAACCAGAACTCGTAATAATGGATTTAAGCTTGATAAATTTAGGTTCAGAAGGGAAATTGGTAAAAATTGGTTTGGTAATAGAGTAGCTGATGCATGGAACAAGCTTCCTAGTATGATAGCAAATGCCAATACCTTAGACACCTTCAAATGTAGATTAGATAGACATATGACAGAGGTAGGGTGGGTATGAATAGGTTAGTGCTTATTAGAAAAATCATAAATAGAAAAATAGAATAAATAAGTAGAGTAGAATAGAATAGGTTAGACATGCTGAAAATACAATTCAAAAATGGAGCTGCCTCGTGTGTGCCAGTAGGCATGTTGCAGTGTCCTCTATTCTTATGTTCTTATGAAAGTTTGACAGTAGTGATGTTCAACTTGGGAAGTGACAGACTCGTCTTCAAGCCCATTTAAGAGCAATAACAAGGTCAGTTAGCCTTAATTCCCCACCTTCCCTTCATCTATTTCCACTCCAAAATGGGGACTAAATAGTGACATAGAACAATAAAAGAAATTGTAGAGCATGTCTATATTGTTCCATTACCCCCGAAAACCCAAGGCCTTATGAGTAAAAAATGACCATATAATAAATATGTCGTATTTGAGAAGATTTGGTTTATCAGTCCCATGCAAAGGTTATGACTGAGTATGTGACTCCACATTATCTGCTTCAGATGGTCCTTGGCTTCATATTGCGGTTCTCAACTTTTTTCACCAATGATCCAAAACCAGCTACATTCAAGTTTTCTCTTTATTGAGTCTTTGTGTGTCCTGGTAGCTAAAACTTGCAGCTATATCATATGCATCATTTCAACAAATAGTTATGCAAATTCTTAAACTTGTTGAGGATATCAGAGCTAACAGTCTGAGATTACCTTCACACCCAATTTTGTATATCATTGACAAATATCCACAGAGGAAACAGTGGTTAAGGGATAGAGGGCCACATTCTGTTTACCATTAAGATGCTGTATAGTGTAACTGAACGATGCTGCTTTCAATCTCCACTCTATACTTTAGTTCGCTTCCTGCTGGGTAGCATAAAAGCTACAGAGCGCTGATCAGTAACCAGAGTAAAATGCCGTCTAGCTAAGAAATGGCTTCATATGTGCACAGCTTCAGTATTGGCTGTAGCCTCCTTTTCCACTGCTGAGTAATGCATTGCACTTCTTTGGAGAGTTCTAGACATAAATGCTACCAGACAACCACCTTGGTTAAGGGCTGCTGAGATAGCGACTTCTGAAGCATTGCACTCCACAACAAAAGGAAGGTTCTCATCCGCAGACTGCAGAGCAACATCCATTAGTTGCTTCTTCAAAAGATTAAATGCTACTAATGCTGTTTCATTTAATTTTGTCAGAGAAATTGGGAATCCATTTTGCAAAGAAAGCAAACAAGATTTGGGCTCTTCCCATGGACCCCACATTAGCGGGAGGTAGTAGTTCTTGAAATGGATGCAATGTTAGGATCATGATTTATAGCATTATAACATATACTTCCCTAAAACTTTGATTGTAGGCACAGAAATTACTGATTTGGATTCATCGAGAGTTAAATTTCAGCATCGAACAACCTCTAACAACTGAACATTTTTATAGTGCTCCACCTGAGTTGATCCAGCAACAGCCATATGATATAGATATGGAAAGGTATCTTTGAGATTTTAATCTTCAACTAGTTTATCCATTTTGCACTGAAAAGCAGCTACTCCAAATGGGATCCTACACTAATATATTTTCAAAAGCAGTATACCCTGTCTCACATTTAATAATTCTGATTTGGTGGTATCCACTCTTTAAAGGAAATGTAGAAAACACTTCTTTTTTTGCAAGATCATGTACTATGTCCTCAATCATTGGTAATGGATATGCTTTTAAGTCTGCATACTACTTAATAGTTTGAGAGTAATCAATACAAAGCTTCTTTCTGCACCTGTCAAATGGGTCTCTCACTACAACCAACTGAACCCTCTATGGAGATAAGCTTGGTTCAGTTACACCCTAAGATCATAAAAGCAATATATGGTCCCTTATAAACAACTGGTCATTCTTACTATTGTGTTTCGATTTGAAAGCTATAGTTTTATGTACTGCAGGCAGATTTGGGAACAGTGATGGTTTATCAATAACTGCATTTGCTAGCTCACTGAGCGAGTTTGCATCAATAATCTCCAAATCAGGTTTATTTCCTCCATACTGAAAAACTACACTCTTGTGTTGTTTCTGGAAGTCAAGGCTAAAAATAATATCACAACACAGATCTTTTAAATCTCCTAAATGAGTTGATGATTACCTGCTGGCTAGTACAGTGGTAACGCGCTGGCTTCGCATTCACGAGGTCGAAAGATCGGTCCCCGTCCAAGACCGAGAGTTTAAGCTGTTTACTGGCAGGAACTGCTGTGGTTGGACATCACAGTGGGGGGTTGGGGCTTGCCCTGGCTGACGAATACCCATTGTAATGAAATGGAAATAAAGTTTAAATTAAAAAAATTGACCATTATGCATCAAATGTACTAGGATACTAATGCTATTGAAATCTCCTTATTCACAGGAAATACTGCCAGATGTAACTTTTGTGCAACTTTTTCACTTATATAATTGTCTGAACTACATGAGTCTACCAGTGCATTCACTGAGTGTTCGCTTACAGTGACCGCTGTGAATGCATGTACAAGGTAACGAGGAAATGAAGCGGCAATTGTAAGAAGAGAAGGGTTACATAATGAAGCAGTGGTGCTCTCTGAAGGTTTTGATCTACATACTTTTGCAATATGACCTTTCTTGCCACATTTATTACATAAAACAGCTCGTGCAGGGCAACTCATTCTATTGTGAAATTAATTATCCTAAAAGTAGCATTTCCTTTCTTAGATGAATAGGCAGCAGCAACAGCTGAGTGCCAAACAGGTATTCTTTCAAAATTCTCTTCCAATAACTGCTTGTTACTCCTCAACTAACTGTTCCTTGTGTTCTGGAACTAAAGCAGCAGCATGAGCAACTGGAAATGGAGATACATATGCACTGGCTTTATGGTGGACTGGATGTAATGTATAGGCTTGACTGTATGCAGTCTCCAAATCCAAAGTCTTATTCTCTAACAAGCGCTGATGGATGAATGCTGACAATACAGCATTAATAAATGTAAAAATCGCTGTGAAATTCCCTCAAAAATTCATCAAAGGATTCACCTAGCTGCTGTTGTCGTGTTGCCAAGAGGTGCCTGGCAAAGATTTAATTTGGTAAATTAACATAACCACTCTCTAGATTAGAAACAGCTCTGTCATACGTAGTGCAGTATTCAATGAATTCATACACAGTAGGACTTACACAATTCACTAGAGCTCTTAGTTTATTGGGTGGAGCTTTCCCACACTATTTTATGAAATTTGTAAATGTACAGTACCAATATTTCCATTCTTTGGCAGCTGTAGGTGAGTTGGGGTCAGTTTCCAGGTGAGACGGCTCGAGTGGTTTGGCCTTTCATTTTTAAGAGGTGTTGAATAAACTGTAATGAGACTGAGACACATGGGATGGTTTCCAAGCTTTATTCTACATATTGCCAACTAGCATACCTGTAATAAAACTAAACAATGGGTTTGGCCATTATTTTTTAAGATATGTTGAATAAATTGTAATGAGACTGAAATACATGACATGGTTTCTAAGCTTTCTTCTACACGTTGCCAACTAGTATACCTGCAATAAAAAAAAACAATAGTTTAGAGAAAAGAACACTTTTATATAGTCAACAATAGCTGATAAACAATAAACAGAATTAAAGCAGGCATGTATCTTGGAACAGGATCATAACATAATACTAAGATTGACATATGTAATATATTACATCCAAAATTAAGCGATTCACGTTGCAATACATCACAGAACTACCAGCCTTTGTAAACAATATAAAACAAAAGAAATACACAATGCGTCTGTCACAATCCTACACACACACACACACTGATGGATTTAGATGTTCATAAAGCTACAGGTCCTGATGACATATCCCCTCATGTGCTTAAAAAATGCGCAAACACAATATCAGTGGCACTAAGTATCATATTTAAGGAGTCATTGGAGTCGGGGGAGATTCCAAGATGCTGGAAACAAGCAAATGTGATACCTATCTTCAAAAAGGGAAGGAGGGATACGGCTCTGAACTATAGACCAGTTTCCTTGACCAGCATAGTTTGCAAAGTTATGGAGAAACTACTAAGGAAACATATCTCTCTTCACTTGGAATCCTTCAACTTTTTGTCAGTGAGGCAACATGGCTTCAGAGAAGGAAGATCAACAGTAACAAACTTATTAGAATTTTATGATGAGGTAAGCCAAATCTTACAGGAAAGAGAGGGCTGGGCAGATTGCATATTCCTAGACTTCCAGAAAGCGTTTGACACTGTTCCACATGGGAGACTTATTAGGAAGCTGCAATCAATGGCTAGAATAGGTGGAAATGTCTTGGAATGGATAAAAACTTACTTAGAAGGAAGGGAACAGAGGGTTAGAGTAAGACACTCAGTGTCTGAATGGAGAAGAGTTAGTAGTGGAGTTCCACAGGGTTCAGTTTTAGGGCCACTTTTGTTCCTTGTATATGTAAATGACCTACCAGAGTCTGTAAATTCATTCATGAATATGTTTGCAGATGATGCAAAGATTGTGAAGAAAGTAAAAAACGAGAACAATGGTAGAGAACTTCAGGAGGATCTAAATAATCTGCATGAGTGGTCAGAAAAGTGGCTAATGAAATTCAATACCTCAAAATGTAAGGTAATGAGAATGGGTACAAGTGCAAGAAGGCCCAAGCTTGACTACTCGGTGGCTGGAGTACAACTTCAGGAGACAGAAAATGAGAGAGATCTAGGAGTAAACATTCTGGCAGATTTGTCTCCAGAAATACATATAAATGGCGTAGTAAGGGCAGCATATGCATTCTTATCAAATGTAAGGGTAGCCTTCAGGCACATGGACAAGGAAATGTTCAGAAATATTTATGTAACCTATGTGAGGCCAAAACTCGAATATGCAGCCCCCTTTTGGAATCCGCACTTGAAAAAGCACATAGCTAAGCTTGAAAAAGTTCAAAGACATGCCACAAAACTGGTGCCAGAAATACGCAATCTCGGTTATGATGAGAGGCTGAGGGAATTAGACTTGCCATCACTCGAAGCTAGAAGAGTAAGGGGGGATATGGTGACAGTCTTTAAATTCCTTCATGGTTATGATAGAGTGGATAGGGATCGATATTTCGATATGGCTGGCTCTAGAACTAGAGGTCATAGTTTGAAGCTTCGGAAGAAAACTTGTTTGCAGGATGTAAGGAAATACTTTTTCAGTGTAAGAGTAGTTGATAATTGGAATTCGCTAAGCGAGGAGGTAGTTAATGCTACCTCAATCCATAGTTTTAAGGACAGGTATGATAAGTATCACTAAGTCTAAAAATGGAACCGATCAGGAGTTTCAGTCAGTATTTACAGTAGAAAATACCCCACCCCCTCAGATTGCAGTGATAGAAGCTCAAGGGCCGGTATTAGAGAACATCAACCTTACAGCCACAGAGGTATGCAAGGCGCTGATGGATTTAGATGTTCATAAAGCTACAGGTCCTGATGACATATCCCCTCATGTGCTTAAAAAATGCGCAAACACAATATCAGTGGCACTAAGTATCATATTTAAGGAGTCATTGGAGTCGGGGGAGATTCCAAGATGCTGGAAACAAGCAAATGTGATACCTATCTTCAAAAAGGGAAGGAGGGATACGGCTCTGAACTATAGACCAGTTTCCTTGACCAGCATAGTTTGCAAAGTTATGGAGAAACTACTAAGGAAACATATCTCTCTTCACTTGGAATCCTTCAACTTTTTGTCAGTGAGGCAACATGGCTTCAGAGAAGGAAGATCAACAGTAACAAACTTATTAGAATTTTATGATGAGGTAAGCCAAATCTTACAGGAAAGAGAGGGCTGGGCAGATTGCATATTCCTAGACTTCCAGAAAGCGTTTGACACTGTTCCACATGGGAGACTTATTAGGAAGCTGCAATCAATGGCTAGAATAGGTGGAAATGTCTTGGAATGGATAAAAACTTACTTAGAAGGAAGGGAACAGAGGGTTAGAGTAAGACACTCAGTGTCTGAATGGAGAAGAGTTAGTAGTGGAGTTCCACAGGGTTCAGTTTTAGGGCCACTTTTGTTCCTTGTATATGTAAATGACCTACCAGAGTCTGTAAATTCATTCATGAATATGTTTGCAGATGATGCAAAGATTGTGAAGAAAGTAAAAAACGAGAACAATGGTAGAGAACTTCAGGAGGATCTAAATAATCTGCATGAGTGGTCAGAAAAGTGGCTAATGAAATTCAATACCTCAAAATGTAAGGTAATGAGAATGGGTACAAGTGCAAGAAGGCCCAAGCTTGACTACTCGGTGGCTGGAGTACAACTTCAGGAGACAGAAAATGAGAGAGATCTAGGAGTAAACATTCTGGCAGATTTGTCTCCAGAAATACATATAAATGGCGTAGTAAGGGCAGCATATGCATTCTTATCAAATGTAAGGGTAGCCTTCAGGCACATGGACAAGGAAATGTTCAGAAATATTTATGTAACCTATGTGAGGCCAAAACTCGAATATGCAGCCCCCTTTTGGAATCCGCACTTGAAAAAGCACATAGCTAAGCTTGAAAAAGTTCAAAGACATGCCACAAAACTAGTGCCAGAAATACGCAATCTCGGTTATGATGAGAGGCTGAGGGAATTAGACTTGCCATCACTCGAAGCTAGAAGAGTAAGGGGGGATATGGTGACAGTCTTTAAATTCCTTCATGGTTATGATAGAGTGGATAGGGATCGATATTTCGATATGGCTGGCTCTAGAACTAGAGGTCATAGTTTGAAGCTTCGGAAGAAAACTTGTTTGCAGGATGTAAGGAAATACTTTTTCAGTGTAAGAGTAGTTGATAATTGGAATTCGCTAAGCGAGGAGGTAGTTAATGCTACCTCAATCCATAGTTTTAAGGACAGGTATGATAAGTATCACTAAGTCTAAAAATGGAACCGATCAGGAGACGGGAAGATACGAGCTTTGGGCTCTTTCCCGTAAACACAATTAGGTAATCACAATTAGGTAATCACACACACACAGACTAAGTTGAGTGAGGACATAAACAGTGTCACGGTTTTTCTTAAGGGCTTCAGAATATTAAGGGTTGAAAGATCTGAGAGGACTAGTGGAGGGATTGCACTGCTCATAAGTGAAAGGATTCAAGTTGAAGAAATAAACTTAGTTATAGAAAGTGAGTTCAAGGAATTTCTTGTTGCTAGCATAAATACTGGGTCAGAGAGCATTATAATAACTGTTGTAAATAACCCACCAAGAAACCAGAATAGGCTAGAAGTTTATGAGGAAAGTCATATAGGTACTATTAAACCCATAAACTCAGTTGTTAACATGGCACGGGAGAGAAAATGTAGGATTTTGATTATGGGAGATTTTAATCATAAAGAGATAGATTGGATAAATCTTGACCCACACAGTGGTGAGGACTCATTCGGGGCAAGATTCCTAGATTGCATACAAGGGAATTTCCTGCACCAACATTTAATGGAACCAACAAGGGCCAGGGGTGGGGGATGAGCCATCACTACTTCATCTAGTATTCACAGATAATGTGTTGGATATTGAAAAAATTGAGTATGAACCACCAATTGGAAAGAGTGACCACTGTGTGTTGTTGATGGAGTATATCATTGAAGATATTCTGCCTGAATGTAGAGGCACTGAGGACATGAGGAGGAACTATCCGAAAGGAGATTACATCAAAATGAATGAGCTTTTTGCAGTTATTGACTGGAGAACCTTATTTTATAACAAATCTGTACAAGAAATGTATGACATCTTTTGTGAGAAATATGGGAAGATAGTAGATTGCTGCATACCTGTCACCAAAGTAGGTGTAATTCATGCCTGAGAGAAATGGTTCGATAATGAGTGTAAAAGAGCTAAGGAGTGGAGAGACAAATGCTGGAAAAGGTATAGGAGGAGAAAAAACATATATGCCTGGCAAACCTACAAAAGAGCAAGAAATGACTACCTAAGTAAAAGAAGAGAGGCAGTGAAAAACTATGAGAGGGACATCACCAGGAAGGCTAAAGAAAATCTCAAGCTTTTCCACAGCTTTATCAGAGGAAAACTGAAGGTAAAAGAACAGTGGAACAGATGGAAGCCTCAGTGGGATGGATGAAGAGATCTGCAAAGAACTGAACAAGGAGTTTCATTCAATATTTACAGTAGAAAATACCCCATCCCCTCAGATTGCAGAGATAGAAGCTCAAGGGCCAGTATTAGAGAACATCAACCTTACAGCCACAGAGGTATGCAAAGCGCTGATGGAGTTAGATGTTCACAAAGCTACAGGTCCTGATGATATATCTCCTCATGTACTTAAAAAATGCACAAACTCAATATCAATGGCACTAAGTATCGTATTTAAAAAGTCACTGGAGTCAGGGGAGATTCCAAGATGCTGGAAACAAGCAAACATGATACCTATCTTCAAAAAGGGAAGGAGGGACACGGCTCCGAACTATAGACCAGTTTCCTTGACCAGCATAGTTTGCAAAATTATGGAGAAATTACTAAGGAAACATATCATTCTTCACTTGGAATCCTTCAACTTTTTGTCAGTAAGGCAACATGGCTTCAGAGGAGGTAGATCAACAGTAACAAACTTATTAGAATTTTTTAATGAGGTAAGCCGAATATTACAGGAAAGAGAGGGATGGGCAGATTGCATATTCCTAGACTTCCAGAAAGTGTTTGACACTGTTCCACATGGGAGACTTATTAGGAAGCTGCAAACAATGGCTAGAATAGGTGGAAATGTCTTGGAATGGATAATAACTTACTTAGAAGGAAGGGAACAGAGACTTAGAGTAAGACACTCAGTGTCTGAATGGAGAAGAGTTAGTAGTGGAGTTCCACATGGTTCAGCTTTAGGGCCACTTGTGTTCCTTGTATATGTAAATGACCTACAAGAGTCTGTAAATTCATTCATGAATATGTTTGCAGATGATGCAAAGATTGTGAAGAAAGTAAAAAACGAGAACAATGGTAGAGAACTTCAGGAAGATCTAAATAGTCTGCATGAGTGGTCAGAAAAGTGGCTAATGAAATTCAATGCTTCAAAATGTAAGGTAATGAGAATGGGTACAAGTGCAAGAAGGCCCAAGCTTGACTACTCGGTGGCTGGAGTAAAACTTCAAGAGACAGAAAATGAGACAGATCTATGAATAAACATACTGGCAGATTTGTCTCCAGAAATACATATAAATGGCATAGTAAGGGCAGCATATGCCTTCTTATCAAATGTAAGGGTAGCCTTTAGGCACATGGACAAGGAAATGTTCAGAAATATTTATGTAACCTATGTGAGGCCAAAACTCGAATATGCAGCTCCCTTTTGGAATCCACACTTGAAAAAGCACATAGCTAAGCTTGATAAAGTTCAAAGACATGCCACGAAACTGGTGCCAGAAATACGTAATCTCAGTTATGATGAGAGGCTGAGGGAATTAGACTTACCATCACTCGATGGTTATGATAGAGTGGATAGGGATCGATATTTTGATATGGCAGGTTCTAGAGCTAGAGGTCATAGTTTGAAGCTTCGTAAGAAATCTTCTTTGCAGGATGTAAGGAAATACTTTTTTCAGTGTAAGAGTAGTTGATAATTGGAATTCGCTAAGCGAGTAGGTAGTTAATGCTATCTTAATCCATAGTTTTAAGGACAAGTATGATAAGTATCACTAAGTACAAAATGGAACCGATCAGGAGACGGGAAGATACAAGCTTTGGGCTCTTCCCCGTAAACACAATTAGGTAATCACAATTAGGTAATCACACACACATATTTATATATCACACTACCTTAGAATCATTTTTACAGTATTTGAGCACCTATGCTAATACGATGATACTTTTAGATATTGTCAAATGTTCTCTCAGCTTCTTTCTGATTCTCTGTGCTGTTTCTGTTTCATTTATTTCCTCTGGCAGACTGTTCCATAATTTGGGACCCCTGACAGACAGGGCTTTGTCTGTTATGTTGTTCTTGTTCTTAAAATCACAGGATTTTGTGATTGTCAAGTGTTTATTCCACTGACCTGCTAACAGTATTAATCTACAAAACCCATTCAGGTATGACAACTTTTATTAAATTATACATACGCATCAGCAAGTCGAATTTGATTTGGCCTTCTACTTTAAGCCATATTAGCTTCGTAGTATATGACATTGCCCGATCAAACATTTTGCCATGACAAGAAACGATTTTAGCAGCAAAGTATCACTTGAAGTTTCTTTTGAAAAATTTCCCTACTCACATCCATCCAAACCAAAGGGCAACCTTAGCCATCTATATCTACCCCATGGCTTTTGAAAAGTAGTTACCTTTCTTGATGCATTATCAAGTAAACACTGCCAATAGCCATTTTTAAGATCAAGGCTAGAAAAAACTTAGGTATTTCCTAGTTCAGTTAATACATCATCTAGAATAGGTATTGGATGGAACACTCGCCTTAGTGCTTTATTTAACATTAGAGGGTCTACACACACTTTTATATCCCCGTTACTTCTAGTTGTAGTGACCATTCTGCTAACCCACTCTGTTGCTTCATCAACTTTACATACACTATTTTTATTTTCCATCTTTTCTAGAATTTGATTCTGGAAGAATGCCTAACTCATCATTAAAAACATCAGCATATTCAGAGAAAATGTAATTTCTCTCACAAATGCTTACATAGTTCACTAAGATGAGACCCATTTGTTTTGACATTCTCTTACCTAAGAGAAGTGTATACTTTCCTTCGACAACAGCAAATTCCTCTGAATATTCATTCTTATATTTACAATTGCTAATGACAGTTCTACAATTACCAATTGGTTTTGCTGTTGAGAATAACCAGGCCTCAAACAGTATCACAATGGCTTAAATTTGGTTTAGGTACATAATTAACAGGTGGTACATTAATACTAGCTCCACTGTCGACTTGGAAATTCCAATATTGTTCCATTAATTTCCGTTACAGCAGATATTAACTTATGACGTAGGGGGATTATTATTTAACCAGAGTCCATATGCCACACTGGAATCATCAGAATTATGTGTCTCATTTTCCACTGTTTCTACTTCATTAACCATACTATTGGTGTTAGGCCTATTCTTATTCGACCTAATTGGACAGCTTATAACATAATAATTTAAATTTTCGCATTTTGCTCACACTTTCCCATATGCAGGACAAAATAAATATTATTGACCACACATGCTTTTGGTCACAAAATTTACATTTTCATAAAACAAAATTCTTCTTCACCATTTGTGTGGTACAACAATTGAGTCTTTATTTTTTATAACTTTAGCGAATGTTTAAACTTCTCTTGTCCTTTTTAGACCTACAACTGAGCTTTTGCACTGTATCAGTGCTGTTCTCTTTATAGGTGTACATCTGCTTTTGCGAAGTTTGAACATTTGTACAAATGTCGATAGTTCTCTTCATGTCTAGATCTTCAGCATCAAGGAATATTTTCTCGTCATCATTCCTACATCCAAAAACAACTTGATCTCTGAGAGCTTTGTCTTTCTCGTTTCCATAATCACATTCCTTAATAAGTATCTTAAGTCTAGTAATGCGGGATTCAAGAGACTCACCTGTATGTTGAATGCATATTCTAAATGTATAGCCTCCAGCTAATTATTTTTTCTTGTAGAAAAGTACACGTCAAGTGCAGCAAGAACAGAGGATAATATTGGCAAAGGGTCTTCCGCATCTAGATCACTAGTATGAGGAAAATCTATAGAATCTCATCTTTGCCAATTGTTAGCAATAAGTTGATCTTCACTTCATCCGAATTGTCTACTTTTTCGGTTGCTCTTAGATACATATTTGAATATTTGTTGAAACGATCTCCATGCACGCTCACTGTCATCACTATGAAGCAGCCAAATGGCGGGCTTCACATGAGGTACATCAGTCGCCATTTTTTTGAACCCGCTGCTGGCCTTCACTCGGTAACATGAAATGAGAAGTTTGCTGGGAAGGTGGCTATTCACACACACACACACACACACACACACACACACACACACACACACACACACACACACACACACACACACACACACACATAAATGCCTGGCAAACCTACAAAAGAGCAAGAAATGACTACCTAAGTAAAAGGAGAGAGGCAGAGAAAGATTATGAGAGGGACATCACCAGGAAGGCTAAAGAAAATCCCAAGCTTTTCCACAGCTTTATCAGAGGAAAACTGAAGGTAAAAGAACAGGTTTTAAGGCTAAAGAGAGCGGATGGAAGCATCACTGAGACGGACGAAGAGATCTGCAAAGAATTGAACAAGGAGTTTCAGTCAGTATTTACAGTAGAAAATACCCCACCCCCTCAGATTGCAGTGATAGAAGCTCAAGGGCCGGTATTAGAGAACATCAACCTTACAGCCGCAGAGGTATGCAAAGCGCTGATGGATTTAGATGTTCATAAAGCTACAGGTCCTGATGACATATCCCCTCATGTGCTTAAAAAATGTGCAAACACAATATCAGTGGCACTAAGTATCATATTTAAGGAGTCATTGGAGTCGGGGGAGATTCCAAGATGCTGGAAACAAGCAAATGTGATACCTATCTTCAAAAAGGGAAGGAGGGATACGGCTCTGAACTATAGACCAGTTTCCTTGACCAGCATAGTTTGCAAACTTATGGAGAAACTACTAAGGAAACATATCTCTCTTCACTTGGAATCCTTCAACTTTTTGTCAGTGAGGCAACATGGCTTCAGAGAAGGAAGATCAACAGTAACAAACTTATTAGAATTTCATGATGAGGTAAGCCAAATCTTACAGGAAAGAGAGGGCTGGGCAGATTGCATATTCCTAGACTTCCAGAAAGCGTTTGACACTGTTCCACATGGGAGACTTATTAAGAAGCTGCAATCAATGGCTAGAATAGGTGGAAATGTCTTGGAATGGATAAAAACTTACTTAGAAGGAAGGGAACAGAGGGTTAGAGTAAGACACTCAGTGTCTGAATGGAGAAGAGTTAGTAGTGGAGTTCCACAGGGTTCAGTTTTAGGGCCACTTTTGTTCCTTGTATATGTAAATGACCTACCAGAGTCTGTAAATTCATTCATGAATATGTTTGCAGATGATGCAAAGATTGTGAAGAAAGTAAAAAACGAGAACAATGGTAGAGAACTTCAGGAGGATCTAAATAATCTGCATGAGTGGTCAGAAAAGTGGCTAATGAAATTCAATACTTCAAAATGTAAGGTAATGAGAATGGGTACAAGTGCAAGAAGGCCCAAGCTTGACTACTCGGTGGCTGGAGTACAACTTCAAGAGACAGAAAATGAGAGAGATCTAGGAGTAAACATACTGGCAGATTTGTCTCCAGAAATACATATAAATGGCGTAGTAAGGGCAGCATATGCATTCTTATCAAATGTAAGGGTAGCCTTCAGGCACATGGACAAGGAAATGTTCAGAAATATTTATGTAACCTATGTGAGGCCAAAACTCGAATATGCAGCCCCCTTTTGGAATCCGCACTTGAAAAAGCACATAGCTAAGCTTGAAAAAGTTCAAAGACATGCCACGAAACTGGTGCCAGAAATACGCAATCTCGGTTATGATGAGAGGCTGAGGGAATTAGACTTGCCATCACTCGAAGCTAGAAGAGTAAGGGGGGATATGGTGACAGTCTTTAAGTTCCTTCATGGTTATGATAGAGTGGATAGGGATCGATATTTCGATATGGCTGGCTCTAGAACTAGAGGTCATAGTTTGAAGCTTCGGAAGAAAACTTGTTTGCAGGATGTAAGGAAATACTTTTTCAGTGTAAGAGTAGTTGATAATTGGAATTGGCTAAGCGAGGAGGTAGTTAATGCTACCTCAATCCATAGTTTTAAGGACAGGTATGATAAGTATCACTAAGTCTAAAAATGGAACCGATCAGGAGACGGGAAGATACGAGCTTTGGGCTCTTTCCCGTAAACACAATTAGGTAATCACAATTAGGTAATCACACACACACAGACTAAGTTGAGTGAGGACATAAACAGTGTCACGGTTTTTCTTAAGGGCTTCAGAATATTAAGGGTTGAAAGATCTGAGAGGACTAGTGGAGGGATTGCACTGCTCATAAGTGAAAGGATTCAAGTTGAAGAGATAAACTTAGTTATAGAAAGTGAGTTCAAGGAATTTCTTGTTGCTAGCATAAATACTGGGTCAGAGAGCATTATAATAACTGTTGTAAATAACCCACCAAGAAACCAGAATAGGCTAGAAGTTTATGAGGAAAGTCATATAGGTACTATTAAACCCATAAACTCAGTTGTTAACATGGCACGGGAGAGAAAATGTAGGATTTTGATTATGGGAGATTTTAATCATAAAGAGATAGATTGGATAAATCTTGACCCACACAGTGGTGAGGACTCATTCGGGGCAAGATTCCTAGATTGCATACAAGGGAATTTCCTGCACCAACATTTAATGGAACCAACAAGGGCCAGGGGTGGGGGATGAGCCATCACTACTTCATCTAGTATTCACAGATAATGTGTTGGATATTGAAAAAATTGAGTATGAACCACCAATTGGAAAGAGTGACCACTGTGTGTTGTTGATGGAGTATATCATTGAAGATATTCTGCCTGAATGTAGAGGCACTGAGGACATGAGGAGGAACTATCCGAAAGGAGATTACATCAAAATGAATGAGCTTTTTGCAGTTATTGACTGGAGAACCTTATTTTATAACAAATCTGTACAAGAAATGTATGACATCTTTTGTGAGAAATATGGGAAGGTAGTAGATTGCTGCATACCTGTCACCAAAGTAGGTGTAATTCATGCCTGAGAGAAATGGTTCGATAATGAGTGTAAAAGAGCTAAGGAGTGGAGAGACAAATGCTGGAAAAGGTATAGGAGGAGAAAAAACATATATGCCTGGCAAACCTACAAAAGAGCAAGAAATGACTACCTAAGTAAAAGAAGAGAGGCAGTGAAAAACTATGAGAGGGACATCACCAGGAAGGCTAAAGAAAATCTCAAGCTTTTCCACAGCTTTATCAGAGGAAAACTGAAGGTAAAAGAACAGTGGAACAGATGGAAGCCTCAGTGGGATGGATGAAGAGATCTGCAAAGAACTGAACAAGGAGTTTCATTCAATATTTACAGTAGAAAATACCCCATCCCCTCAGATTGCAGAGATAGAAGCTCAAGGGCCAGTATTAGAGAACATCAACCTTACAGCCACAGAGGTATGCAAAGCGCTGATGGAGTTAGATGTTCACAAAGCTACAGGTCCTGATGATATATCTCCTCATGTACTTAAAAAATGCACAAACTCAATATCAATGGCACTAAGTATCGTATTTAAAAAGTCACTGGAGTCAGGGGAGATTCCAAGATGCTGGAAACAAGCAAACATGATACCTATCTTCAAAAAGGGAAGGAGGGACACGGCTCCGAACTATAGACCAGTTTCCTTGACCAGCATAGTTTGCAAAATTATGGAGAAATTACTAAGGAAACATATCATTCTTCACTTGGAATCCTTCAACTTTTTGTCAGTAAGGCAACATGGCTTCAGAGGAGGTAGATCAACAGTAACAAACTTATTAGAATTTTTTAATGAGGTAAGCCGAATATTACAGGAAAGAGAGGGATGGGCAGATTGCATATTCCTAGACTTCCAGAAAGTGTTTGACACTGTTCCACATGGGAGACTTATTAGGAAGCTGCAAACAATGGCTAGAATAGGTGGAAATGTCTTGGAATGGATAATAACTTACTTAGAAGGAAGGGAACAGAGACTTAGAGTAAGACACTCAGTGTCTGAATGGAGAAGAGTTAGTAGTGGAGTTCCACATGGTTCAGCTTTAGGGCCACTTGTGTTCCTTGTATATGTAAATGACCTACAAGAGTCTGTAAATTCATTCATGAATATGTTTGCAGATGATGCAAAGATTGTGAAGAAAGTAAAAAACGAGAACAATGGTAGAGAACTTCAGGAAGATCTAAATAGTCTGCATGAGTGGTCAGAAAAGTGGCTAATGAAATTCAATGCTTCAAAATGTAAGGTAATGAGAATGGGTACAAGTGCAAGAAGGCCCAAGCTTGACTACTCGGTGGCTGGAGTAAAACTTCAAGAGACAGAAAATGAGACAGATCTATGAATAAACATACTGGCAGATTTGTCTCCAGAAATACATATAAATGGCATAGTAAGGGCAGCATATGCCTTCTTATCAAATGTAAGGGTAGCCTTTAGGCACATGGACAAGGAAATGTTCAGAAATATTTATGTAACCTATGTGAGGCCAAAACTCGAATATGCAGCTCCCTTTTGGAATCCACACTTGAAAAAGCACATAGCTAAGCTTGATAAAGTTCAAAGACATGCCACGAAACTGGTGCCAGAAATACGTAATCTCAGTTATGATGAGAGGCTGAGGGAATTAGACTTACCATCACTCGATGGTTATGATAGAGTGGATAGGGATCGATATTTTGATATGGCAGGTTCTAGAGCTAGAGGTCATAGTTTGAAGCTTCGTAAGAAATCTTCTTTGCAGGATGTAAGGAAATACTTTTTTCAGTGTAAGAGTAGTTGATAATTGGAATTCGCTAAGC
The DNA here is from genome assembly GCA_037179515.1 of Halocaridina rubra. NCBI lineage: Eukaryota > Metazoa > Arthropoda > Malacostraca > Decapoda > Atyidae > Halocaridina > Halocaridina rubra. The sequence goes on from JAXCGZ010009577.1 coordinate 127,514, forward strand.
GAGTAGGTAGTTAATGCTATCTTAATCCATAGTTTTAAGGACAAGTATGATAAGTATCACTAAGTACAAAATGGAACCGATCAGGAGACGGGAAGATACAAGCTTTGGGCTCTTCCCCGTAAACACAATTAGGTAATCACAATTAGGTAATCACACACACATATTTATATATCACACTACCTTAGAATCATTTTTACAGTATTTGAGCACCTATGCTAATACGATGATACTTTTAGATATTGTCAAATGTTCTCTCAGCTTCTTTCTGATTCTCTGTGCTGTTTCTGTTTCATTTATTTCCTCTGGCAGACTGTTCCATAATTTGGGACCCCTGACAGACAGGGCTTTGTCTGTTATGTTGTTCTTGTTCTTAAAATCACAGGATTTTGTGATTGTCAAGTGTTTATTCCACTGACCTGCTAACAGTATTAATCTACAAAACCCATTCAGGTATGACAACTTTTATTAAATTATACATACGCATCAGCAAGTCGAATTTGATTTGGCCTTCTACTTTAAGCCATATTAGCTTCGTAGTATATGACATTGCCCGATCAAACATTTTGCCATGACAAGAAACGATTTTAGCAGCAAAGTATCACTTGAAGTTTCTTTTGAAAAATTTCCCTACTCACATCCATCCAAACCAAAGGGCAACCTTAGCCATCTATATCTACCCCATGGCTTTTGAAAAGTAGTTACCTTTCTTGATGCATTATCAAGTAAACACTGCCAATAGCCATTTTTAAGATCAAGGCTAGAAAAAACTTAGGTATTTCCTAGTTCAGTTAATACATCATCTAGAATAGGTATTGGATGGAACACTCGCCTTAGTGCTTTATTTAACATTAGAGGGTCTACACACACTTTTATATCCCCGTTACTTCTAGTTGTAGTGACCATTCTGCTAACCCACTCTGTTGCTTCATCAACTTTACATACACTATTTTTATTTTCCATCTTTTCTAGAATTTGATTCTGGAAGAATGCCTAACTCATCATTAAAAACATCAGCATATTCAGAGAAAATGTAATTTCTCTCACAAATGCTTACATAGTTCACTAAGATGAGACCCATTTGTTTTGACATTCTCTTACCTAAGAGAAGTGTATACTTTCCTTCGACAACAGCAAATTCCTCTGAATATTCATTCTTATATTTACAATTGCTAATGACAGTTCTACAATTACCAATTGGTTTTGCTGTTGAGAATAACCAGGCCTCAAACAGTATCACAATGGCTTAAATTTGGTTTAGGTACATAATTAACAGGTGGTACATTAATACTAGCTCCACTGTCGACTTGGAAATTCCAATATTGTTCCATTAATTTCCGTTACAGCAGATATTAACTTATGACGTAGGGGGATTATTATTTAACCAGAGTCCATATGCCACACTGGAATCATCAGAATTATGTGTCTCATTTTCCACTGTTTCTACTTCATTAACCATACTATTGGTGTTAGGCCTATTCTTATTCGACCTAATTGGACAGCTTATAACATAATAATTTAAATTTTCGCATTTTGCTCACACTTTCCCATATGCAGGACAAAATAAATATTATTGACCACACATGCTTTTGGTCACAAAATTTACATTTTCATAAAACAAAATTCTTCTTCACCATTTGTGTGGTACAACAATTGAGTCTTTATTTTTTATAACTTTAGCGAATGTTTAAACTTCTCTTGTCCTTTTTAGACCTACAACTGAGCTTTTGCACTGTATCAGTGCTGTTCTCTTTATAGGTGTACATCTGCTTTTGCGAAGTTTGAACATTTGTACAAATGTCGATAGTTCTCTTCATGTCTAGATCTTCAGCATCAAGGAATATTTTCTCGTCATCATTCCTACATCCAAAAACAACTTGATCTCTGAGAGCTTTGTCTTTCTCGTTTCCATAATCACATTCCTTAATAAGTATCTTAAGTCTA
>JAXCGZ010009578.1:0-12500 GCA_037179515.1 Halocaridina rubra
CTTCTTATTCTTCGTCTACATCTTTTCCCACTTTTACGTGGGGTCGATGTTTCTGGCCAGTGCTCTCCATATTTTCCTGTCCCATACCTCATCACCCAACAAACCTTTAGAACTCAGATCGTCATTGATGCAATCCATCCACCTACGCTTTGGTCTCCCTCTCCCTCTCCTACCCTGTATATCCATTTTCATCACCCTCCTCCCAACATACTGTTCATCCCTCCTAACGACATGGCCATACCATCTTAGTCTACTTTCTTGTATCTTATCTGATATTTCTCTAACTTTTGAGGTACCTCTAATTACCTCGTTTCTGATCTTATCACTTCTTGTCACCCCACACATCCAAGTCAACATCCTCATCTCTGCCACATCCAGTTTTTTCTCTTGTGTCTTCCTTATTGCCCATGCCTCTGCTCCATGCATCATCGCAGGCCTCACAACTGTCTTATGCACTTTACTCCTCAACTTAATCCCTATTCTCCAGTCGCACAACACCCCCAGACACTTTCTTCCAGTTCTTCCATCCCGCTTGTATTCTGTGTGTTATTTCTGACTCTAGGTCACCATCCTCGGCTACTGTTGATCCCAAATACTTGAACTTTTCAACTCTTTTCAAAACCTTCTCGTACAAATTGACCTCCCCATCCTCATCATCTCTCAACCTCAAGTACTCTGCCTTCTTCCCGCTGATTTTCAGTCCTATATCCTCCATCACTCTTCTCCACTCCTCAAGCTTCTCCTCCACTACCTATCTTCTGTTGCTACACAGTACAATGTCATCTGCAAAGAGCATACACCATGGTGACTGATCTCTAATACCCTGGGTTACTACATCCAAGACCAGATCAAATAGATATGGACTCGAAGCAGACCCTTGATGCAGACCAACATTCACTGAGAGACTTTTCGTTAAGCTCACACTGCTATTAACATTTGCCTCTGCCCTCTCATACATATCTTCGATGATTCTTGCATATTTCTCGGGGACTCCCTTTTCTTTAATACACCTCCACACCTCTTGACGAGGTACTCGATCATATGCCTTTTCCAGGTCAATAAAGACCATTTGCAGTCCTTTCTGTTTCTCCCGATGCTTTTCCATCCTTTGTCTCAAGGCAAATATGGCATCCACTGTCCCTCTTCCAGTCATGAAGCCAAACTGTTCATCCCCAATTGTCGTTTCCTCTTTGAGTCTCCTCTCTATGATCTTCTCCCATATCTTCATAGTATGACTTAACATCTTCATACCTCTATAGTTTCCACACTCTTGAATGTCTCCCTTCCCATTATAGATTAGGATGATTAGGCTTCCTCTCCACTCCTCTGGCATCTTTTCCTGAATAAAGATATTTTGCATTAAGTCCCACTAGATAGCTATGCCTTCCTCTCCAAGACTCTTCCATACCTCCACTGACATCTTATCAGGTCCTGCTGCGTTTCCATTTTTCATTTTCCTTACTGCCCGCTTTACCACTCTTCTAGTCACTGTTGCTGTAACTGCTTCACTTGGAAGTCCATCTTCAAATACTGCTCTTGGATTGTCGTCATTTAGTAATCCTTCAAAATAAGTTTCCCATCTGCTTTTTATTTCATCCTCTTCTGCTAGAACTACTCCATGGTTATCCTTTATTTGTCTTACTTGGGTCAAGTCCTTGGATGCAGCATCTCGGGCCTTGGCAATTCTCAATATGTTATTCTCTCCTTCTGGTGTTTTCAGTTCTTCATAGACTTCATTCAATGGCTCTTCCTTTGCTTTTGCTACTGCTCTCCTTGCCTCCTTTTTTGCCTGCTTGTACTCTTCTTTATCCTGCTCCAGTCCTGATAAATCTGCCTTTTTCTTAGCTTCTTTCTTGTTCTTCACCCATTCTTGCACTTCCTTATTCCACCACTATGACTCTTTATCATTTTGGGGTTTCCTACCTGATGAATTTCAAAGTACCTCCTCGCCAACCCTCAAAATCACCCTACTATTCTCTATCCTCCATTCTTGTACATCCTCATGCAACCTTATCGCCTCAACACTCTTCCCCTAAATATAGCTCTCAGTTCTGCATCTTTCAATTTCCACCACTTTATCCTTGGGTCCATCCTCGGCTTCTTATTTTTCCTACATTTCATTGGCTTGCAGTCAGTTACTACTATCCTATGTTGCACTGCTACACTCTCCCCATTTATTACTTCACAGTTGCTAATCTCCTTCACATGGTCTCTCCTACACAACAATAAATTTATCTGGCTCTCCCTCCCACCACTACTGTATATAATCAATCTGTTTTCCTTTTTCTCAAAGAATATGTTGACCAATGCCAGATCAAATCCCACTGCAAAATCAATCACTCTCTCTCTCCTAATTTCTCTCACCCATCCCCCAACCACCATGAACTCTACCGATTATCCCAGCCTGCCCAATTCCCAAGTTGCCTTTTAGATCTCCTCCCAAAATTACCTTCTCCCTTATAAGAATTGTTCTAAGCTCCTGGTCCATCTCCTCCCAAAATACATCCTTCTGCTCCACTGTATAACCAGTTTGTGGGGCATAGACACATACCACATTGACTACCGTTTCTCCCAGTCCCAGCTTTAAACTCATAATTCTGTCACTCTTTCTATTCACACCAAGTAAGCTTTCCATCAGGTCTTTGAATAGTATTATGCCTACACCATTCCTCCCTTCCTCAGTTGCTCAACTATAGAACAATTTGCAACCCTCACCCAGTTCCCTCGCCTTATTTCCTTTCCATCTGGTCTCTTGCATACACAGCACTCCAATTCTCCTCCTCTCCATCAGGTCCATCAATTCTTGCCCCTTCCCAGTCATCGTCCCCACATTTAGAGTGCCCACCCGTAGAACCTCATCTGACACCCTCCCTCTAGCTTGCCTCTATAACCCATCCTGCCCATGACTGGGTAGCCTTTGCTGTCTTCCCGGAAGGGGGAAAAGAAAAGCAGTTTGCTCTGTCAAAAACGAACATACTTGGATTTAGACTTATCGCATGGATTTACGTGGAATAAAAACGAGGATAACCCTTTCCCTTGTGTGTGTGTGTGTGTGTGTGTGTGTGTGTGTGTGTGTGTGTGTGTGTGTGATTACCTAATTGTGATTACCTAATTGTGTTTACGGGAAAGAGCCCAAAGCTCGTATCTTCCCGTCTCCTCATCGGTTCCATTTTAGACTTAGTGATACTTATCGTACCTGTCCTTAAAACTATGGATTGAGACAGCATTAACTACCTCCTCGCTTAGCGAATTCCAATTATCAACTACTCTTACACTGAAAAAGTATTTCCTTACATCCTGCAAAGAAGTTTTCTTACGAAGCTTCAAACTATGACCTCTAGTTCTAGAGCCAGCCATATCGAAATATCGATCCCTATCCACTCTATCATAACCATGAAGGAATTTAAAGACTGTCACCATATCCCCCCTTACTCTTCTAGCTTCGAGTGATGGCAAGTCTAATTCCCTCAGCCTCTCATCATAACCGAGATTGCGTATTTCTGGCACCAGTTTCGTGGGATGTCTTTGAACTTTTTCAAGCTTAGCTATGTGCTTTTTCAAGTGCGGATTCCAAAAGGGGGCTGCATATTCGAGTTTTGGCCTCACATAGGTTACATAAATATTTCTGAACATTTCCTTGTCCATGTGCCTGAAGGCTACCCTTACATTTGATAAGAATGCATATGCTGCCCTTACTACGCCATTTATATGTATTTCTTGAGACAAATCTGCCAGTATGTTTACTCCTAGATCTCTCTCATTTTCTGTTTCTTGAAGTTGTACTCCAGCCACCGAGTAGTCAAGCTTGGGCCTTCTTGCACTTGTACCCATTCTCATTACCTTACATTTTGAGGTATTGAATTTCATTAGCCACTTTTCTGACCACTCATGCAGATTATTTAGATCCTCCTAAAGTTCTCTACCATTGTTCTCGTTTTTTACTTTCTTCACAATCTTTGCATCATCTGCAAACATATTCATGAATGAATTTACAGACTCTGGTAGGTCATTTACATATACAAGGAACAAAATTGGCCCTAAAACTGAACCCTGTGGAACTCCACTACTAACTCTTCTGTGTGTGTGTGTGTGTGTGTGTGTGTGTGTGTGTGTGTGTGTGTGTGTGTGTGTGTGTGTGTGTGTGTGTGTGTGTGTGTGTGTGTGTGTTTGTATATGTAGTTTGAGGAGAAACCCTCGGCACAGAGGCTGGTGCCCAGTACAATGAAGTGGCATCTTACTACTAAGCACCCAAGTATGTCACGAAAAAGTTTTTTTATGCTTCACGTTTATTAGAGGCACAGAATAGGTATCTTATAGCATGGTTAAAAGAGTTAATATAGCTTACATTAGTCTAGAGGTTCCATTTAAAGTTGAGGAACTACGCATGAAAATGAAATCTTATATTTCGGACGAGGAAATCAATATTGGTTCAGGAAGTAAATTATAAGTTGAAACAATAATTGGCTAATGAGCTAAAAATCAAATTTCAAAAGTTCTCCTCTCAAAAAATACAATCAATCACATGATATACGAGATGTCATATTTCATGAATGAATGCCGTAGAAAAATCAAATTTAATCCTAAATATTAGATGAGAGTACTAACACTGGTGCGAATTTAAGCTCCTTGGGTTTGCAGATTAATTTATGATAATAATGACTCTGATCATCTTTTGCTTTTATTTTAAGGACTTGAGACTACAACCTCTGGTAAGGTACTTTCACGTCTGTTTCCTAGTATCGCAATGACCATGACCTCATGGACCGACTCCTGTTGAATAAGTATTGATGGTACACCATCATTGATAGGAGAGTACAAAGATTTTACCTCCAGAGCTTTGAGGGAGATGCTCTCCATGATAATTATTCACTGTTCTGTACACAAAGAAGCACTAGTTGAAAAGCCTTGCAGTGAAGAATTAGCTGAAGTTTTGAACCAAGTTGTAAAAATGGAAAATAACATAGGTACTGCATACTGATGTAAGGTGCTTATTTCAAGGATGTTTGCTGAACAAGAGTCTCCATTCTAAAATCAAGTTATATCCCTTAAAGAAATAATATATATATATATATATATATATATATATATATATATATATATATATATATATATATATATATATATATATATATATATATATATATATATATATATATATATATATATATATATATATATATATATATATATATATATATATATATATATATATATATATATATATATATATATATATATATATATATATATATATATATATATATATATATATATATATATATATATATATATCTTTGGTATCTGACACTTACATACTAAGCATAAATTTTCAAAAACTAATGAATTAAATCTTTCATGCAGTGGTGACTAGAAACAATAGTATTGTCCTCTACCAACAAAATGAAGAGCTTCAAAGAGATCTGGGTTCATCGGTGTGTGTCGTTGAGATATATCAGACTTTCCTTCATCATTTGGCAGAATATATAATGACCTGAAAATATAATCTTAAAATCAAGCAAATGAACCACTTGTCAAGGCTGAAAGATGCAATAGGCTTTCCATATCTCTCAACTGATGATCTTGACCTGCTTTGCATCACCATTTGAATTGTCTGATAGTGTAGAGAAGCTAGATTTAACAGTTAGTGAACCCGATTAATATATTAATCTCTGCTCCAGTTCCACACTCATTGTTGAATTATCCAAGACCAAAGCATCAGTTGGCTTAGGCTACTTGCTGTGTATTAAGATTTAGTGGAAAAAAAAACACAGACTTACTTTTGCCCTTCTCAACTTTTTATCTGAATGAGTAGTCCTTCTCAGCTATGGCCACAAAAAAAAAAGGTCTTGAAGATGATGTGCATATTGCGATGTCAGTCATTAGTCCTGATATCATAGTTTTGTGCTATATATATCAAATACAATGTTCACATAATGTCAAAATACATTCATAGCTATCACTGGTTTTATTTTTAATCGTTTGTAGAGCCTTGTCATGTATCCATACTGTCCGTTGGCATCCCAGGATTTTATCACCGCTCTTGGGGATATAGTTGTTCATATTCTCCCTAATTCTGTTTTTCACTAACTTTCAATGCTCCTCAGATGAAAGATTTAGCAGTACATGTTATCCTTATATAATGAGCAAAGGCCTTCCTCATTTTCTTATAATTTCCTTTGTCAAATTTGAACTTCTACTGTTTCCTCCTGCACTGATATGTATAAGCATTGACATCGAAGGTGAGCATCAAATGGTCACATTGGTTCAAAGGTGCATGGTGCTCCAGGTTGCTAACCATCCCCTACTCATTGCTTAATGCTAAGTCTAGCAGGTTACCCAATATATCTCTTCTTAGGTGTATAGGTTCCCTGAGATACTGGTACAGGAAACAGTCTGTAAGGCATTCCATGATCAGACTCGCAAAGTGGTTGGGATTTTTTGGGGTTATATCGACTGTGCAATTAATCTCTGGGTAGTTTAATTCACCACATACCAGGACATGTGAAAAGTTACTGGAATCACATATATTCTTTAGTCCTGTCATCAGCTTGGATTCTTTGTGACATTCTACTGTGTGCTGCAATACACACAACCGATCAATGATTCTTCAGCCTCACTTCGCAAAAGTGGCTTTTATCACACTTGTGCATTTCTTCAACAGCACTACGAGATGCATTGAGATGTGACTTAGTGTAAATCAGCACTCCCTTCTTGTACTTCTCAGACATTTTTATATAAGTCATAACCTTTAAACTGTGGTTCCACTTCCTGTACCTCAAAATGTCTATTCTTTGGGATTGCCTCTGTAATGCATATTGCATCAGGTTGTACTTCACATTCCATGCCTCCAGTAAATTCAATTTATTTAGAATCCCATTATCAGTGTTTGCATATAAAACCTTAAACAAACAAATGTTATGCAGTTCATGTTTAAAATCAACATATTTGCAGTCTTCATCATTGCTCCTTACAACCAAGCACGCTATGGAAGACTGCACCACACACAACCCCATTCGCCAACTGCACAGCATACACTCCCTGGGTGGATTTGGGGGAAAACTGAGAGAAGCCGTGGCTGTCTTTAAGGACTCTGTACTGCTCGAACAGGCAGCTTAAGGAAAGCCAACAGCAGCAACAATATATTATTATATATGATATCATGATCTATATGATCACTCCTGTCATAGTCTCAAATCTAATGGACAATACAGTCCATCATTGTACATAAGGCACTTTCGACTGTATCACCAAAGATCTTAACAGAAGCTTTGGACTATGTTTACAGAAAAGTCCGTATTGTACAGGAACAAAATATTAGGATTAACTTGAAAAAAAGCATCTAGAATGAAGGTGTTAAAGCTTAGTTTATAAACACAGACGATGAAATAGGACAAAAGGGTGATGTGATGTATAGGTAGAAAGCATGTGACTGTTAAACAGAATGCCATTTAATTAAATAGTACTCATTCAGATAGTACAAAGCAAAATGTTGATACTCAAAATAGCTGCACAACTTTTTCAAAGCTTGGGTAGTATATTATGGTTGAAATCGAAATATGTAGTGCAATAATATACTAGATTACAACAGAGTGAGAAAATACAAGATTCATCCATTACAATCTATCAGTAAGGTGTTTTCTGTTTCTTGCAGCATGTTATTTTTTTTATGTATGAAACACTGGGACGGGCCAAATTAAATTGTCCATCGTTCCCGGGCATCAAGAAAACATTGAAGAAATTATATCAGCTTAAAGACAAGGTAGAAATAAAAGAAAAATAGAAATGGGGAGTGTTATGACTTGACAGATGTGAAGGGATAATATGTGATATGTAACGGAAATGCTAGAATATTTGTCAGTCACGTATGTTCTTGATGTGATGAATGTTGTGATACTGCATGAGCTGACTCCAATACACGAATATCGCTAGGAAACCGCAATAGATAGAATAGTGCATGACATTTATATACAGATAAAGTAACAAAGACTGTCGAACACTGGAAAGGGGAGAGAAAATTGAAATATTTCCGCTTTTACGTGGAGGGCAGATTGACACGTGCAATCAATAGAATCCCTGACTTTCAACATTCCTTATGTTGCAGTATTTTCAACTTTTTAAATTCTCTTTAGCAAATTTTTATTGCCTTTTAATACTGAGCTGTATCATGTTCTTCATATGGCCGTTACACTTTTTCATGCGTATATTAATAATTTCGATTAGAATAAAGAGATAGCGCTTTTTCATCCCTATGTAGACAGTGCATAATACTCTGATTAATTCTAATGGAATACTATTACAGATAAGTCAAAAGCAAAAAAATATTTCACGAATTTTATAACATATTTTTAAGTATCTGACAGTCTTTCATATGCACTTTCTCATACCTTATTTCTTCAATTGGCACAAAATTAATATAATCATGTATATATATATATATATATATATATATATATATATATATATATATATATATATATATATATATATATATATATATATATATATATATACATATATATATATATATATATATATATATATATATATATATATATATATATATATATATATATATATATATATATATATATATATATATATATATATATATATATGCATATATATATGCATATATATATATATATATATATATATATATATATATATATATATATATATATATATATATATATATATATATATATATATATATATATATATATATATATATATATATATATATATATATATATATATATATAAATATATATATATATATATATATATATATATATATATATATATATATATATATATATATATATATATATATATATATATATATATATATATATATATATATATATATATATATATATATATATATATATATATATATATATATATATATATATATATATATATATATATAATATATATATATATATATATATATATATATATATATATATATATATATATATATATATATATATATATATATATATATATATATATATACATATATATATATATATATATATATATATATATATATATATATATATATATATATATATATATATATATATATAAATATATATATATATATATATATATATATATATATATATATATATATATATATATATATATATATATATATATATATATATATATATATATATATATATATATATATATATATATATAATATATATATATATATATATATATATATATATATATATATATATATATATATATATATATATATATATATATATATATATATATATATATATATATATATATATATATATATATATATATATATATATATATATATATATATATATATATATATATATATATATATATATATATATATATATATATATATATATATATATATATATATATATATATATATATATATATATATATATATATATATATATATATATATATATATATATATATATATATATATATATATATATATATATATACATACATATGCGAAGCGGCTTTATGTCATGGACTCCTTTTTATATTATGGGCTACGATAGTACCTTCTTTCAAGGAATTTGGTTTTGACAGAGCGACCATTACCCTGAGTGAATGCTCTTGCTTACCTTAGACCGAACTCTGTCTTGAACCGAATACTTGATGAATCAATTCAGCACGTCTTTGTAAAGAAGAAATGAAGCAGCTCATATTAATTTGTTATTTTTGTGCAAATCTGACCAAAAATGATGTTTTGATCTCGATGCAATATTGTAAACAATATGACGTTAGATGGAAGAAATTTAGTACACTCTTGAAATCTTTCAATTCTGTTTGAGACTATCGGCCTTCAATCGCAGCTCTAAATCTGAAGCAATTTTCAAATGGTATTGTGTCAGCTTATTACACAATAAAAACCTAAGTAAACAAACATTTCAGAGCATGAATTATTTAAAGCCCAGCTACTAAGCAAATTTATCCAGTGAGAATAAAATATATTCTAATAATATATTTGGATTGATAAATTTGAAAACTTAGCAAAGAAAAAAAAATGAGAGAAATAAAGGCGAACCATTTCATCATCATTCCCATGACTCAGTGAGCAAATTTTCATAATTGATTGAGAACCAATGAAGGCTTCCGACACTGTGTCCAGAGAAAACATTTGTGCTTTCTATTTCTGGAATATGTGTGTGTGTGCCTCGCTACTTTCCACTGTGTGTCCGAATCTATTGCAGCCAGGAAAAATGAATAGTGGTATATTTTTGTCTCGGAATTCTCTCTGATGTTTTGTTGATAGAGTGAAGATTGAATTTACATGAGCTCGATAATACTGGTGGATACAAATTTATTTCTAAATACTTGAAATTATATGACTTAAATTCCTTTTTGGGATGCATGCTCATTTTTCTTATTGTATACACTTTCAGGTGATATAAATTGAATTTTGTGTATGACATTGCTCAAAAAATTTATGAAAAAAATTTACTACTAAAGTTAATGAGATGTAGTCGCCGTGGCTCAAGCGGTAGCGCCCCCGACTCTGAGGAATCAGGACGAGGGTTCGCGCCCCGTCACGGTCTGAGGTTAGCAAGGGCATACACTCAGGGTAACGATTACATCTGCCAAAACAAGTCCTTCGCAAGAGGGCAACCGTCCTAGCCCTTGGTAGAAAAGGGAGTCCCTGACGTAAGACCGGAACGGAACTAAAGTTAATGAGATATAGAATACACTCATTCATATATAAGGCTTTTTACCCAATAAAAACTTGTAATTTACGCAAAATATAGTATGGAAACACTTTCTGTCTAGGATTGACAACTCTTCATTATTATTCTTAGTATTATTATTATTATTATTATTATTATTATTATTATTATTATTATTATTATTATTATTATTATTATTATTATTATTATTATTATTATTATTATTATTGTAGTCATCGTGGCTCAAGCGGTAGCGTCAGCGACTCTGAGGTGTCAGGTCGAGGGTTCGCGCCCCGTCACGGTCTGAGGTTAGCAAGGGCATGCACTCAGGATAACGATTACACCTGCTAAAATAAGTCCTTCGCAAGAAGGCAACCGTCCTAGCCCTTGGTAGAAAAGGGAGTCCGTGACGTAAAACCGGAACATTATTATTATTATTATTATTATTATTATTATTATTATTATTATTATTATTATTATTATTATTATTATTATTATTATTATTATTATTATTATTATTATTATTATTATTATTGTTATTATTATTATTAATATTATTATTATTATTATTATTATTATTATTATTATTATTATTATTATTATTATTATTATTATTATTATTATTAATATTATTATTATTATCACTATTATTATTATTATTATTATTATTATTATTATTATTATTATTATTATTATTATTATTATTATTATTATTATTATTATTATTATTATTATTATTATTATTATTATTATTATTATTATTATTATTATTATTATTATTATTATTATTATTATTATTATTATTATTATTATTATTATTATTATTATTATTATTATTATTATTATTATTATTGTAGTCATCGTGGCTCAAGCGGTAGCGTCCGCGACTCTGAGGTGTCAGGTCGAGGGTTCGCGCCCCGTCACGGTCTGAGGTTAGCAAGGGCATGCACTCAGGATAACGATTACACCTGCCAAAACAAGTCCTTCGCAAGAAGGCAACCGTCCTTGCCCTTGGTAGAAAAGGGAGTCCGTGACGTAAAACCGGAACATTATTATTATTATTATTATTATTATTATTATTATTATTATTATTATTATTATTATTATTATTATTATTATTATTATTATTATTATTATTATTATTATTATTATTTTTATTATTATTATTATTATTATTATTATTATTATTATTATTATTATTATCATTATTATTATTATTACTTATTATTATTATTATTATTATTATTATTATTATTATTATTATTATTATTATTATTATTATTATTATTATTATTATTATTATTATTATTATTATTATTATTATTATTATTATCATATTAATGTTATTGTTATCATCATTATTATTATTATTAGAATTATTTTTTTATCATCTCTACTATTATTATTACATATTTCACTTACACTACTTCAATAGATTCTCGTGCACTTGACATAAAATATAAAGATGTAAATGAAATAAAGACAGACTATTAAAGCAATATAAAATGTCACCATCAAGCAATGCTAAAAAAGTAAGTCTTTAAACTCCTATTGAAAGTAGGTAAACATTTGATGCGTTTCTTTTTGGAGAGTAGACTATTCCACATTCTTGGGATGAAACTGTTAAAGTGCGGGCTCCATAAGAATCAACTCTATGCAGAGGAACTAATAAGACATTGTTATTCACATAATGGTGGCAAGTTGCCCCCGGGAGATATGGTGATAAAAATTCATTGATACAAACTGGTATCAACCCATTTAGTGCTATAAAAGTAAGATAGT
>JAXCGZ010009578.1:17500-45000 GCA_037179515.1 Halocaridina rubra
CGTTTCTTCTCATCTTCATTTCTTTCGACATATAACCTTCTAGCTTCTTGCAACAAGTTTTTAATCATTCACATCTCTTCCTGTGCTCTGTATGGTCTAATAAACACTTTTCTGATTTCTTGAAACTCTTTTAGTTTTTTCTCATCAATATTTCTCTACATGTGTCCCCTTTCTCATTATTCTTGCCTTTCCCACCCTAAAATATTTACCAATATGGTGCATCTTGACAATATCCTTTGGACCACTTAATTCTCCAAGCTTCCTTATAAGGTCTTAAACCCTAGCTTTATATTGCTAAAGTCTCCCCTGCCATGTTGACTCCTGGTATCCGTTTATGCCTGAGATTACCACTGTCTTCTTTATATCAAGTGCCTGTTTAATCTGTGGATTAGCCCTTTCTATCACTACATCGTTTATTTATTTATTGCTGCTCTTTATAGTCAACCGTTCGTACATTTGCCAGTGCCACTTCCCTCACTTCCTTTTATACGTTTGTGGGCTTAAAAGGGAATATCCTACACCAACGTGTAATGGGACCAAAGAGGGGCAGGGGTGGGGATGAGCCATCACTACTTTATCTAGTGTTAACAGATACCGTGTTGATATTGAAAAAATTGAATATGAACCACCAATTGGAGAGAGTGACCACTGTGTGTTGTTGTTCGAGTATATCATTGAGGATGTTCTGCCTGAGAGTAAAGGCACTGAGAATATGAGGAGGAACTATCCGAAAGGAGATTACGTCAAAATGAATGAGCTTTTTGCAGTTATTGACTGGAGGACCTTATTTTACAACAAATCTGTACAAGAAATGTACGACATTTTTTGTGAGAAATATGGGAAGATAGTAGATTGCTGCATACCTGTCACCAAAGTAGGTGTAATTCATGCCAGTGAGAAATGGTTCGATAATGAGTGTAAAAGAGCTAAGGAGTGGAGAGACAAATGCTGGAAAGGCATAGGAGGAGAAAAAACATAAATGCCTGGCAAACCTACAAAAGAGCAAGAAATGATTACCTAAGTAAAAGAAGAGAGGCAGAGAAAGACTATGAAAAGGGCATCACCAGGAAGGCTAAAGAAAATCCCAAGCTTTTCCACAGCTTTATCAGAGGAAAACTGAAGGTAAATGAACAGGTTTTAAGGCTCAAGAGAGCAGATGGAAGCAATTACCTCCTCAGATTGCAGAGATAGAAGCTCAAGGGCCGGTGTTAGAGAACATCAACCTTTCAGCCAAAGAGGTATGCAAAGCTGTGGTGGAGTTAGATGTCCATAAAGCTACAGGTCCTGATGAAATAGCCCCTCATATTCTTAAAAAATGTGCAAACTTAATATTAGTGGCACTAAGTATCATATTTAAAAAGTCGCTGGAGTCAGGGGAGATTCCAAGATGCTGGAAACAAGCAAACGTGATATACATCTTCAAAAAGGGAAGGAGGGATACGGCTCTAAACCACAGACCAGTTACCTTGACCAGCACAGTGTGCAAAGTTATGGAGAAACTACTAAGGAAACATATCTTTCTTTACTTGGAATCCTTCTACTTTTTGTCAGTGAGACAACATGGCTTCAGAGAAGGTAGATTAAGAGTAACAAACTTATTAGAATTTTATGATGATGTATGCCGAATCTTACAAAAAAGAGAGGGCTGGGCAGATTGCATATTCCTAGACATCCAGAAAGCATTTGACATTGCCCCACAAAGGAGAGTTATTAAGAAGCTGCAAGCAATGGCTAGAATAGGTGGAAATGTCTTGATATGGATAAAAACTTACTTAGAAGGAAGGGAACAGAGGATTACAGTAAGACACTCAGTGTCTGAATTGAAAAGAGTTAGTAATGAAGTTCTACAGGGCTCAGCTTTAGGGTCCTTGTATATGCAAATGACCTACCAGAGTCTGCAAATTCATTTATGAATATGTTTGCAGATGATGCAATGATTGTGAAGCAAGTAAGAAACTAGAACAATGGTAGAAAACTTCAGGAAGATCTAAATAGTCTCCATGAGTGGTCAGAAAAGTGGCTAATGAAATTCAATACTTCAAAATATAAGGTAATAAGAATGGGTACAAGTGCAAGAAGGCCCAAGCTTGACTACTCGGTGGCAGGAGTACAACTTCAAGAGACAGAAAATGAGAGAGATCTAAGAGTAAACATACTGGAAGATTTGACTCCACAAATACATATAAATAGCATAATAAGGGCAGCATATGCTTTCTTATCAAATGCGAGGGTAGCCTTCAGGCACATGGACAAGGAAATGTTCAGAGAAATTTATGTAACATATGTTAGGCCACAACTAGAATATGCTGCCCCCTTTTGGAATCCGCACTTCAAAAGCACATAGCTAAGCTTGAAAAGGTTCAAAGACATACCACGAAACTGGTGCCAGAAATACGCAATCTCAGTTATGATGAGAGGCTGGGGGAATTAGACTTACCATCACTCAAATCTGGAATATTGAGGGAGGATATGGTGACAATCTTTAAATTCCTTCATGGTTATGATAGAGTGCATAGGGATCGATATTTTGATATGGCTGGCTCTAGAACTTGAGGTCATAATTTGAAGCTTCGTAAGAATACTCCTTTGCAGAATGTAAGGAAATACTTTTTTAGTGTAAGAGTAGTTGATAAATGAAATTTGATAAGCGAGGAGGTAATTAATGCTAACTCAATCCATAGTTTTAAGGACAGGTATGATAAGTATCACTAAGTAGAAAATGGAACGGATCAGGAGACGAGAAGATACGAGCTTTGGGCGCTTTCCCGTAAGCACAATTAGGTAACCACTATAAGGTAATCACACACTCACACATACGCCCTCAAACGCATAAAAGGAAGTGAGGGAAGTGGCACTGGCAAATGTACGAACGGTTGACAATAAAGAGCAGCAATAAATAAATAAACGATGTAGTGATAGAAAGGGCTAATCCACAGATTAAACAGGCACTTGATATAAAGAAGACAGTGGTAATCTCAGGCATAAACGGATACCAGGAGTCAACATGGCAGGGGAGACTTTAGCAAAATAAAGCTAGGGTTTAAGACCTTATAAGGAAGCTTGGAGAATTAAGTGGTCCAAAGGATATTGTCAAGATGCACCATATTGGTAAATATTTTAGGGTGGGAAAGGCAAGAATAATGAGAAAGGGGACACATGTAGAGAAATATTGATGAGAAAAAACTAAAAGAGTTTCAAGAATTCAGAAAAGTGTTTATTAGACCATACAGAGCACAGGAAGAGATGTGAATGATTAAAAACTTGTTGCAAGAAGCTAGAAGGTTATATGTCGAAAGAAATGAAGATGAGAAGAAACGATTTAGTTTCAAAACTCTTCCAGGAAGAGGGGAGATAACGAAGATAATGTTAGAATATTGGGGGACACAACCTCGTTAAGATTGCTGTACATAAATGCTGATGGGGTAGCTGTAAGGTAGAAAAAATAAGGGATAGAATTTATATCAGTAAGGTAGATATAGTAGCAGTTACAGAGACTAAGTCAAGTGAGAACATAAACGTTTTCACAGTTCTTCCTAAGAGCTTTAGAATATTAAGGGTTGAAAGATCTGAGAGGACTGATGGAGGGATAGCATTGCTCATAAGTAAAAGATTTCAAGTTGAAGAATAAACTTTTCTACAGAAACTGAGTTTAAGGAATTTCTTGTTGCTCGCACTTATACCGGATCAGAGAGCATTATAACAACCCTTGTTGATAACCTATCAAGGGACTAACATAGGCTAAAAACTTATAAGAAATGTCATATAGGTAGTATCGAAGTCATAAATTCAGATGCTAATATGGCATGGGAGGAAAAAATATGAAAATTGGACTATGCTAGATTTTAATCATAGAGGGAAAGACTGGATAAATCTTGACCTGCACAGTGGAGAGGACTCAGTTGGGGCAAGATTCCTAGAATGTGTACACGAAAATTACCTACACACACATGTACTGGAACCAACGAGAGCTAGGTGATGGTATGAGCCATACCTGCTTGATCTAGTATACACAGATAATGTACAGGATACTGAATAAATTGAGTATGAAACACCAATTGGAAAGTGACCACTGTGTGTTGTTGATGGAGTATATCATCGAATTTGTTGTGCCTGAAAGTAGATGCACTGAGAAGGGCATCAGGAGGTGGTTTCCGAAAGGAGATTACATAAAAAATAATGAGCTTTTGGCAGTTATTAATTGGAGGACCTTCGTTAACAACAAACCTGTCCAACAAATGTACGACATCTTTTGTTAGGAATGTGGAATGTTAGTAAATTGTTGCATACCTTACACCAAAATAGGATATATATATATATATATATATATATATATATATATATATATATATATATATATATATATATATATATATATATATATATATATATATATATAATCAAGTAAGCGCATTAAATATGTGAAAACATGAATCATTTTTTACCCCGACCGGGACTCGAACCTAGGACTTATGATTACTAAGTCAAGGCGCTACCAACAACACACCAAAGAAGGTATAAAATGAATCCAACCTTATAGCTTATATCTGCTATACTTAGGGATGAACGCATTCTATCTGAATGCCACTATGCTCATATTACACGAGTGAGGTTGGGGAATCTGTAATATGAGCATAGTGGCATTCAGATAGAATGCGTTCATCCCTAAGTATAGCAGATATAAGCTATAAGATTGGATTCCTTTTATACCTTCTGTGGTGTGTAGTTGGTAGCGCCTTGACTTAGTAATTATAAGTCCTAGGTTCGAGTCCCGGTCGGGGTAAAAAATTATATATATATATATAAAAGAATATATATATATATATATATATATATATATATATATATATATATATATATATATATATATATATATATATATATATATATATATATATATATATATATATATATATATATATATATATATATATATATATATATATATATATATATATATATATATATATATATATATATATATATATATATATATATATATATATATATATATATATATATATATATATATATATATATATATATATATATATATGTATATGTATGCATATATATATATATATATATATATATATATATATATATATATATATATATATATATATATATATATATATATATATATATATATATATATATATATATATGCCAGAGAGAAATGATTCAATAATGAGTATAAAAGAGCTAAAGAGAGGAGAGACAAATGCTGGAAAAGGCATATAAGGAGAGAAAACATAAATGCATGGCAGACTTATAAAAGAGCAAGAAATGATTACCTAAGTAAAATAAGAGAGGCAGAGAGAGACTATGAAAGGATTATTACCTGGAAGGCTAAAGAAAATCCCAAACTTTTCCTCAGTTCCATTAAAGGAAACCTGAAAGTCAAAGAAGGGCTTTTAAAGTTAAAGAAACAGGATGAAAGCATCACAGAGACAAATGAAGAAATCTGCAAAGAATTGAGCAAGAGTTTCAGTCAGTATTAACAGCAGATAATACCCCACCCCCTCAGATTGCACAGATAGGAGTTCATGGGACGGTATTACTGCACTCCACACAGAGGTATGTAAAGTGCTGATAGAGTTAGATGCCCATAAAGCTACAGGTCCTGATGGTATATCCCCTTTCGTACTTAAGAAATGCGCAAAATTAATATCAGCGGCACTATGTATCATATTTGAAATATCGCTTTAATCTGGGGAGATTCCAAGATGCTGAAAACAAGTGAACGTGGTACCTATCTTAAAAAAGAGAGGGAGGGATACAGCTCTAATCAATAGGCCTGTTTCCTTGGGCAACATAGCTTGCAAAGTTATGGAGAAGTTACTAAAAAAAAATATCTCTCTTAACTTGGAATTCTTTAACTTTTTGTTTGTAAGACAGCATGTCTTCAGAGAAGGCATATCAACAATAACAAACCTAATGGGATTTTATAGTGAGGTAAGTCGGATCTTAAAGAAAAAAGAGGCCTGGGTGGATTGCATATTAACAGACTTCCAGAAGGAATTTGAAATCGTCCCACACAGGAGACTTATTAAGAAGCTGCAAGTAATGGCAAAATAAGCGGAAATATTTTGAAATGGATAAAATTTTGCATAAAATGAAGGGAACAGTGGGTTAGATTATGACATTTAGTGTCTAAACGGAGAAGAATTAGTAGTGGGGTTCCACAGGGTTCAGTATTAGGTAAAATTTTGTTCCTTGTATAAGCATATGACCTACCAGGGTCTGCAAATTCATTCATTAATGTAATTGCAAAGAACTTCAGGAAGATCAAATTAGTCTGCATATGTGGTCAGAAATGTGGCTAATGAACTTAAATACTTCAAAATGTAAGGTAATGAGAATGGGTACAAATGCGAGAAGGCCCTAGCAGCACTTCAAGAGATGGAGAATGAGAGAGATCTAAGAGTAAACATACTGGCAGATTTGCCTCCGGAAATGCCAATAAATGGCATAGTAGGGGCAGCATATGCTCTCTTAGTAAATATAATGGTAGCTTTCAGACACATGAACAAGGAAATATTCAGAAATATTAATGTAACTTATATGAGGCCAAAACTTGAATATGCAGCCCCTTTTGGAATCCACACTTGAAAAAGCACATAATTAAGATGGAAAAAGTTCATTGATATGCCACGAAACTGGTGCCAGAAAAACGCATTCTCAGTTTTGAGAAGAGGCTAAGGGAATTAGACATATCATCACTTGAAACTGGAAGATTGAGGAGGAGATACGGTGACGGATTTCAAATTCCTTCATGGTTATGACAGAATGGATAGGGATCAATATTTTGTTATGGCTAGCACTTGCTTTGCTGATATATATTGTTTTATTATAAAAAATTTTATTGTTAATAATTTTGCTATAAATTTTACCCTGCTGATATGTCATTAGCCTGTCTCGATATATATTCAGTAGCAACTTTATTGTATTTTTGGTTAAAATTCCGTCCCCTGCAATGCAAAGAACGCTTCCACTTGTTGCACCTAAAATACTGTCTCTCCCTTGCATCTCTGCCATAATTGCCTGCCAGGGACCACCACTACAGTAGCCCTCAAATATTATATGATCAGTTAATGCTCTGAATATATATACTATAGGGGTCCGAATGATGACGTCACCAAGAGGGAGGCTGAATCGCCCTCAATTGGCGGCCAAACATCCCAGAGGCAAGATCTCACCTCAGAAGTCAAGCTTACTTCAAACCTTATTTACATGACGTCTTCACAGGAATTCATCTGTCACAAACAAGGTGAGAGAGAGTGTACAGTAAAGCTCATTGGTCAAGCAAATTGGGAATTTGAGAAACTGGTTAAATTCGTTACTGGTCAAATCCTTTACTGGTCAAATCCTAAAAAAAATATCTCAGATTCCATTCCAATATAAAACGAACTTTTGTATATTACCTAACTAGAATCTTGTTTGCCAAATTTATTTAATGAACCTGGAAATTACCGCCAACATACTCTGATAAGAAATTTCTTTCCTTGAGAGTGCCAAACTAAAATCTCATCCTCAGAAGATTGCTTATTACCACGTAAAAATCTATCCTTTTTCCTAACGAATTCTTTTTCATTTTACCCCTTTCTATCATCGTAAATAAAGTGTTTTACGTCAAAACTCGTAAATAAAGTGATTTACTATATAAATTGCAAATAAATGATAATTTAACTAGTGTTTTATGTAATATATTGCAAATAATTAATAACAAATTTTACCCTCTTGGTATTGAAAACGTTTCTTGTTAACCACAATTTAATGAATACATTCTTTATTTATCTTGCTGATTCTTCATATATTGCGAAGAAAGTGTTTTGAGTTATAAATTGCAAATATTTCAAAAGGTGGTTTTGCCCTTTTTGCACTGCAAATATTTCTTGCTAATCAAAATTGAATGAATACATATTTATCTCGTAGATTCTTCCTTTATCATAAATAAAGAGTTTTGCCATTTAAATTGCAAATAATTGATAAGCAGTTTTTCCCTATTGGCATTGCAAACTTTCATGGTTACTCACAATTTAAGGAATACACACTGTATTTGTCTCGGTTCTGCTTCATTTATTGTGAATAATTTGTTTTACGCTAATGCTGGCAAATAATTAAAGGTTTTGTATGCTCTTAATGTAGCTAAATATTTCTAGTTAGCTGTGACTAACCAATATAACTTCATTCAGTAGAATAATATTGGAAACACATCATGTGTGTGCTCGTGCCTTCAGTTTTCCCTTTATTAACGGTGTGTCGCTTCTGTTTCTGCAATTACAGTGTTCTCTATTCTACTCTGCCTATGTGACAGAGGTGATTGCCGAGTTGAAGCCAAAGTCTTGGCATCCGTCTGTGGTGCCAGGAATCGAAATCGTGACAACCACCTCCAGGATTCAAGGCAGCATTCCATAAATTTTAATTTTATATTTATTCCAGCTTTCCAAATATTAATTAATTTTTTTAATGTGTCATTTTGTTTCCAAAATTAAAAGAAAGTTGAATTCTGATTTTCATTTAGCCGAGTAATGGTAAAACGGATGGGGTGCAAAATTAATAAATGTCTGGTCTGTTTGTGAGCTCTTAATTGAGTTCAGTACTTTGAGTCCCCATAGTAAAACAGAAATTTGACAACCTCCCCACAGCACAATTTAGCGCCCGAACATGAACCCGAACAGACACACTGTTTTTGATGAATTTTAATTTATCTTGCTTTTTAACATTGCACATGAAATCCGATTACCATTGGCTCGTATTATCGAAATGAATGAATCTTAGGCTGCGTACAAATATTTTATCGCTAGAGATAATGCGTATCAGATATTTCTTTTTAATTTTCAAACTTAATTATAGTAACCAATCATTTCCTTGTTTACTATGTGGTAAAGAAATATTTCAGGAAATCTGCATGAGATTATGTGGTAACAGAATTAAGAAATTTTTGCATGACGAGAACACGTGTTACTTAAGATTTCATTTGTTTGCAGGAAAAGATTGACTCTTAAAGCATTAATGTTTTATATATCTGTTAAAGGGTGATATTTTGTTAAGAATTGTTTATATTTCTTTGGGATTTAGGAATTAGGAGTAAGCAGATTAAGTATTTTGCTTATAATTGATTTTTTATAGTCAAGCATTGACTGCTCATAGATTGGGAAGAAAATCTTTGGTGTTGTTTGTTGAGCCTAGGGTAAGCCCTTCATGTGCTTGAGTTGTCACTCAATAATAAATTTTCTCATTATTAGTAGATACATGGGCAATTTGGCTGCCTTGTAATCTATTAGCTTATCTCTTGGAGTATTTTGCATAGGATCTGTGCCCTTTTGGCAACACTCCGGAATTTTCCTTACGAACATTTTACTTGTTGGTACTACCATATACGCGCTCATGCGTAGGCACTCCCGCTATGCTTTACTTGTTTGTATTGTCTTGCACCGGGTGCTTGTCCGTAAAATTCATTGTTGCTCATTCCTTTCATTTGCACTATAACCGCAGGTACAGCTACACATTGCTGTTAAGCAGGCACAACTGCCATCCAGTATTACCAGTCTTTCATGCACTGTCTTGCGACATTTTTCTGCTGTGGCACTTGAATGTATTTTGAGTCACTTTCATGGTGAGGTTTTGGGATCACCGTGGTTACGTTTAAGTTTGAACTGTGGTGTTGATTTTTTTTCTCCTTGGTGTGTGGATCTTTCAATACTTTTTACTATTGTAGAATTTCGTTTTTTTGTGGTTGATTTGTTTTGGCTCTTCATTATTGACTGTTCAGGAAATCACCATGGCTACCAGGCAGTCACAGGAGACCACCATGGAATCCAGGCAGTCACAGGAAAACCTCCATGGCTACCGGGCAGTCACAAGAAACCACCATGGAAACCAGGCAGTCACAGGAAACAATCAAAACATTCAATGGGGACAGCTACCGTGACACGGTATTTCTTCTGGGTGAGCGATATGGCATGTCCGGAGAGAAGCTCCTTGAGTGGGCTCTTGGAAAGTTGGCTGCATGCCGAGCTGAGCTAGAGAGGAAAGCACGCGAGCAGGATCAGGCGAAAGCCCAACAAGAAAGCAAGGATGCACAATGAGTACATGAGCTTATGCTCATAGTGATTAAAGCTGGAATATCTGAAAGTGGTGCTTCACTCAGGAATGGGGACCAGCCTCATGAGAGGCTCTCACAATATGGACATACGAGGACAACGGCAAGCAACCGCTCGATACTTACATCCACTCTTTTGAAAGTTTTGTCTCTGCTAACGACAGCACTGATGCTGAGAAGACTCGTTGGCTGCTCGCCTCCATGCCACCCTTTCTGCTTGCCCTGGTCAGTGAATTTGACTGAGGGCAACTGAGGAACTACGAGAAAGTTAAATGAACACTCCTCGCCTCATAGAACTTTTCACCAGTTGAGTGTCATGCTAGGTTTGTCTCCACTTTCCCATTGAAGGAGAACTGTAGTGCCTTTGGCAAACACAAGGTTCACCTCTTTAATGATCGGTTGTGAGTTGCAAAGTGTCCTCATGAGAAGTGGCATCCATTCTTGATACTTAATGCAATTGCCAATGACCTCCCTACGGATGTTGTTGCATATGTAAGACCCAGCTTAAGCATGAGATCAACTTCGAGAAAAGTTTAGCTGCTTTGGATGAGTACCTCCAGCACAACCAGCCTGGAGTACATCTCTGTGACCTTATGAGGGCAAGAAGGGCCGATCCCAAGGCTCGTCCTCAGAGTGCCATTTCCTCCACAGCAGGCCATGATCCTCAACGGAAAGGAAATCACAGGAACAGGAAACACAAGGGCCCTTCTCTGATCTTCATTTGTCCAGCTCACGCTCCTCACGCTCCTAAGCCTTATTATGGCCATTCACCCAAAGTCAAGAAGGACGACTCGGTAAAACTTAAGCCTCAGCAGTTCAGAGGCAAGGGCAATTACCCTGCTCCACCTTCCCAGGGTTTACAGACAAACTCTAGGAGCCACCACACTCCCTCTCACAGCATCAGCCCACATAATTATCTGGCCACTCACTCGGCCCATGCCATAGAAACAAGGCTAGAAAGGTCCACTGAGGATAACGCCGAGGAGCCACCATATAACTTGCCAATGTGCAATTCACCGAACATGATGATCACGAGATGATCTCAAAATGCCTAAGAACCTTAAATGTTGTGGAAGCTGAGATAGCCCTCGACACAGGGGCCAGTGGCATATTTGTTGATGAGAGATTCATTAGGGATGAAGATTTCACTGGCAAATTTGCTCGTGTGCGGGTTGCTGAAGGAGAACCTCAGATACGATGCTGCTGTGTCTTTGACCTGGATTGCAAATACTCCAAAGGAAAAGCCCCCAGCTGTGGCATTGATTGGGCTTATGTACCATCTTGCTAGATTGCGTACTGAACCTAGCTCCTATCTTCCAGGCCGACCTCTACCATGAGGACATTTTTCAGAGGAAAATTCCTCAGGCGAAGTCACAACAAGCTATTTAAGCAGCAACTACTGACCCTGAGGCCAGGAAATTGGACGATTCTCTGACTGACTCCATTGACTCTGCCGCAGTTAGTACCCGTAATGCGAAACATGAAGTAACTCATCGTCAATGCAAACTATCTTTATTGACAATGAAAGTGGCAATTTTCTGCAACAAAAAGAAACTACTATAAGAGAATTCCAAAATAAAATCATATTTACTTAACTATGGGATAAACCAGATGTGATGAGCAAATTAATGATATAAAATCAATATTAGATTAGAATAGATGTAGGCCTAGGCCTGTAAGCCATTGCACTTGGTAATAAGTTGAATGTTAGCCTACTCTTAATAAAATAATAATAGTAATAATGAATGATTAACTAAATATACAAAAAACTGAAAGAAGTGTCTTTTCAAAAACTTAACATCCAAAAACATGCTAGGCTAAGCCTAGGCTATAAGAAGTACCTTGATAAACAAACTTAGTATTGAAAAACATGCTAGGCTAGGCCTAGGCTATATGTGTTATCCACTTACATCTTGCAACTGTC
Source organism: Halocaridina rubra (assembly GCA_037179515.1). Classification (NCBI taxonomy): domain Eukaryota; kingdom Metazoa; phylum Arthropoda; class Malacostraca; order Decapoda; family Atyidae; genus Halocaridina; species Halocaridina rubra. The sequence goes on from JAXCGZ010009578.1 coordinate 29,530, forward strand.
AAGGGATGGATATCAGTCTTTGAACAATAATACATTAAAACTGTTCCGGTTTGTTCCGGTTTTACGTCACGGACTCCCTTTTCTACCAAGGGCTAGGACGGTTACCTTCTTGCGAAAGACTTGTTTTGTCAAATGTATTTGTTACCCTGAGTGCATGCCCTCGCTAACCTCAGTCCGCGACAGGGCGCGAACCCTCGACATGATGCCTTAAAGTCGCAGACACTACCACTTGAGCCACACTAATACTGTAATCATAATAAATGGATTACTTTACCTACCTAATAATTTTAAGATGGAAATCATTATAAAAGCAACATAGGAGGACAAAATCTGTACTACTGATAATTGTAAACAGCTGAATGCAGTGTTACCAGATATGTAAATATTGTTGATAACTGTAAACAGCTTATTGCAGTATTAGTAGATATGTCAGTATTGCCAATATATATCACTCTTCAGAACGCTGAGAGTTTCCCCCTCCTTTACCAGATGATGCACCTCTAGAACCACTGAAGTCCCGTCCAGACTTTGCCAAACTGCAGCAGGACTGCCAGAACCTCAAATACTGGATGCAACAGGTCACCGAGGGAAGAACCTTTACGGTGAGAGGAGGAGGCCAGATCTCTTACACCCTTGAAGATGGAGTCTTTCGTGGGCATGCAACTAAAGATGGCCACACCTTTAAACAGTTGATGGTGCCTGCTTCATTGCACCGCCAGGCTATGTATGTGGCACACCACTTACCTCTGAGTGGACACAGAGACAAAGCAAAAACTCGGTACCTCCTCCAGAAGGCTTCTGCATGGCCAAAAATGTATGCCAAGATAGACAGATACTTGTACTCATTTCCTGTCTACCAATTCACCTCTACGGCACCAGTACAGAAAGTCCCAATGGACATAATTAAGCTCTCAACAGAGCCATATGCCAAAGTTGCTATCGACATTTTAGATCCAATTAACCCTGCTTCATCCACAGGGAAACAGTTCCTCCTGGTATACGTTGATCTGGCAACAAGGTACCTCGATGCAGTGCCCCTATCTTCTATCCCAACCGAAGCAGTCGCTCAGGCCCTTTTTGAAATCTGCTCCAGGGTCGGCTTCCCTGAGCAGGGCACTTTTGACAATGGAAGTCAGTTTACAAGTAGGCACTTTGAGGCTGTCTGTAACCTCTTACAAATGAAGCACATTCGTACATGTGTCTATCATGCCAAATCAAATGGAGCATGTGAACAATGTAAAGCAACATTGAAGCAATGTTTGCACAAGCTAGTGATAGATATACCCAGGCAGTTGGTCAAGTACGTCTTGCTGCATATTTTCCCTTCAGAGACACCCCTCACGGCACTACCGGATACTTTCCTTTTGAGCTGATTTATGGTCATAAGGTCAGGTTGCCTACCATCGAGCATGATGATAGGGACGTCAATGAGTATATTTTGAAGTTTTCATCCCATCACAAAATGGCTGGAATACTGCACAATTACCCATTAAAGGTCACCAGCAGACTGCCAGGCTCCTCTTTGACAAGAGTGCCCGGCATCATGCCCTGACACCCGGAGATCGAACTCTGTTACTTCTTCCAACAGGTACTTGCAAGCTAATGCTACGGTGGAAAGGACCAAACACTGTGGTACACCGTGTGACTCCCGATAATTACATGTTAAATGTTGATGGCAATAACCCAAAATACCACCTTATCCAGCTGAAGCTGTAACCAAGCCACTGAGGGGGGCAAGCCAGCCTCATCTTGGTGCCGCTCCCGAGCCCGGGTAGATGGGGAGGGTTGGCGTCAGGAAAGGCATCCGGCCATAAAAATTTTGTCAAAACCATAATATGGCCAGTACAGATAACGAGAATAATCACCATACTAGGGCATTCCCCTTAGCCGGCGCGTTGGGGCTTTGCCTGACCCCTCCGGAACGACTGCAAGGGCTACCCAGTCATGGGCGGGCTGGGTTAAAGAGGCAAGCTCGAGGGAGAGTGTCAGAGGTGGTGCTGCGGGTGGGCACTCTTAATGTGGGGATGATGACTGGGAAGGGGCGAGAATTGGTGGACCTGATGGAGAGGAGGAGAATTGGAGTGCTGTGTGTGCAGGAGACCAGGTGGAAAGGAAATAAGGCAAGGGAACTGGGTGAGGGTTGCAAATTGTCCAATAGTGGAGCAAATGAGGAAGGGAGGAATGATGTAGGAATAATACTATCCAAAGACCTGAAGGAGAGCTTACTTGGTGTGAATAGAAAGAGTGACAGAATTATGAGCTTAAAGCTGCGACTGGGAGAAACGGTAGTCAATGTGGTATGTGCCTATGCCCCACAAACTGGTTGTACAGCAGATGTGAAGGATGCATTTTGGGAGGAGATGGACCAGGAACTTAGAACAATTCCTATAAGGGAGAGGGTTATTTTGGGAGGAGATTTAAATGACCACTTGGGAATTGGTGAGTGCAGGGATAGGTAGAGTTCATGGGGGCTGGGGGGTGGACGAGAGAAATGAGGGGGGAGAGAGAGTGATTGATTTTGCAGTGGCATTTGATCTGGCATTGGTCAACACATTCTTTGAGAAAAAGGAAAACAGATTGATTACATACAGTAGTGGTGGAAGGGAGAGCCAGATAGATTTATTGTTGTGTAGGAGAGACCATCTGAAGGAGATTAGCAACTCTAAAGTAATAAATGGGGAGAGTGTAGCAGTGCAACATGGGCTAGTCGTAACTGATTGCAGGCTCAGGAAATGTAGGAAAAGAAAGAAGCCGAGGATGAACCCAAAGATAAAGTGGTGGAGATTGAATGATGCAGAGCTGAGAGCTATGTTTTAGGGAAGAGTGTTGGAAGCGATAAGGTTGCATGAAGATGTACAAGAATGGTGAACAGAGAATAGTAGAGTGATTTTGAGGGTTGGTGAGGAGGTACTTGGAAAGTCATCAGGAAGGAAACCCCCAAATGATAAAAAGTCATGGTGGTGGAATGAGGAAGTGCAAGAATGGATGAAGAAAAAGAAAAAAGTTAAGTAAAAGGCAGATTTATCAGTCCTGGAGCAGGATAAAGATGAGTACAAGCAGGCAAAAAAGGAGTCAAGGAGAGCAGTAGCAAAAGCAAAGGAAGAGAAATTGAATGAAATCTATGAAGAGCTGGAAACACCAAAAGGAGAGAAGAAAATATGGCGAATTGCCAAGGCCCGAGATGCTGCATCCAAGGACTTGACCCAAGTAAGACAAATAAAGGATAACCATGGAGTAGTTCTAGCAGAAGAGGATGAAATAAAAAGCAGATGGGAAACTTATTTTGAAGGATTACTAAATGAAGACAACCCAAGAGCAGTATTTGAAGATGGACTTCCGAATGAAGCAGTTACAACAACAGTGGCTAGAAGAGAGGTAGAGCGGGCAGTAAGGAAAATGAAAAATGGAAAGGCAGCAGGACCTGATAAGATGCCAGTGGAGGTATGGAAGAGACTTGGAGAGGAAGGCATAGATATCTTGTGGGACTTAATGCAAAAGATCTCTTGTCAGGAAAAGATGCCAGAGGAATGGAGAGGAAGCTTAATCATCCCAATCTATAAAGGGAAGGGAGACATTCAGGAGTGTGGAAACTATAGAGGTATAAAGTTGTTAAGTCATACTATGAAGATATGGGAGAAGATCAAGGAGAGGAGACTCAGAGAGGTAATGACAATTGGGGATGAACAGTTTGGCTTCATGCCTGGAAGAGGGACAGTGGCTGCCATATTTGCCTTGAGACAAATGATGGAAAAGCATAGGGAGAAACAAAATGGACTGCATTTGGTCTTTATTGACCTGGAAAAGGCATATGATCGAGTACCACGTCAAGAGGTGTGGAGGTGTATTAGAGAAAAGGGAGTCCCCGAGAAATATGTAAGAATCATCGAAGATATGTATGAGAGGGCAGAGGCAAATGTTAAGAGCAGTGTGGGCTTGGCGAAAAGTCACTCAGTAAATGTTGGTCTGCATCAAGGGTCTGCTTTGAATCCATATATATTTGATCTGGTCTTGGATGTAGTAACTCAGGGTATTACAGATCAGTCTCCATGGTGTATGCTCTTTGCAGATGACATTGTACTGTGTAACAACAGACGAGAGGTATTAGAGGAGAAGCTTGAGGAGTGGAGAAGAGTGATGGAGGATAGAGGACTGATAATCAGCAGGAAGAAGACAGAGTACTTGAGCTGAGAGATGATGAGGATGGGGAGGTCAGTTTGCATGGGAAGGTGTTGCAAAGAGTTGAAAAGTTTAAGTATTTGTTGGTGACCTAGAGTCAGAAATAACATACAGAATACAAGCGGGATGGAAGAACTGGAAGAAAGTGTCTGGGGTGATGTGCGACAGGAGAATAGGGATTAAGTTGAAGGGTAAAGTGCATAAGACAGTTGTGAGACCTGCGGTGATGTATGGAGCAGAGACATGGGCAATAAAGAAGACACAAGAGAAAAAACTGGATGTGGCAGAGATGAGGCTGTTGAGATGGATGTGTGGGATGACAAGAAGCGAGGTAATTAGAGGTACCTCAAAAGTTAGAGAAATATCAGATAAGATACAAGAAAGCAGACTGAGATGGTATGGTCATGTCGTTAGGAGGGATGAACAGTATGTTGGGGGAAGGGTGATGGAAATGGATATACAGGGTAGGAGAAGGAGAGGGAGACTAACGGGTAGGTGGATGGATTGCATCAATAACGACCTGAGGTCTAAAGGTTTGTTGGGTGGTGAGGTATGGGACAGAAACAAATGGAGAAAACTGGCCAGAAACATCGACCCCACATAAAAGTGGGAAGATGTAGACGAAGAAGAAGAAGATCCAGCTGAAGCTGTATCGTGAGGACCCAGAGGCCCAAAGGGATCTTTCGCTAGCACTCTCAGCAACCCCTATAAGTGCCCTCAGCATGAACATTACCTCCGAGGCTGCAGCAACAAAGGTGCTCCATTATAGCCACTCCTTACTTCATATATTGGAGTATTCCTCCCTCGCTGTGGAGACAGACTTATAGGAGTGGAGTTTTTCGGAAGAAGCCCCTCTGGCCACAGCCACTGCCCTCGTAATTGAAGACAAAACCTTAACTTTTGATAATGGTAAGGATCCTGCCATTTCCACACACCGAAAGAAAAGTGTGAATAATTGCATAATCAACTCCAGACTGCAACCGAGTCATCTGAAACAGCTGAATAAGCTAATAGAGGACGACGAGAATGTCTTCAGCAACCTTCCAGGCACTACGCTACCCTTGAGCATCATGTTAGATTGACTGACCCAGAGCCATTTTGGCACTCATATGGTTTTCCCCACCAGCTGTCCATACAGCTGAAGGAAAATCTTGACACTTGGGTCCTCCTTGGAATAGTTGAAAAGAGCATTACGCCTTGGTGTTTGCCATTACTGACAGTGCGTAAGCAAGATGGCAGTCACAGGTTCTGCCTCAACTGTCATAAGCTTTACTCCAGTACCATCTTTGATGGAGAGCCCATTGCCGATGCTAAGCATATTTTCTCGTTACTCTCCCGAGCCAACTGCCTGTCCCAATTGGATTTGGCCAGTGGATTTTGGCAAGTCCCGCTGAGTGAGACTACCAAGCCTCTAACAGCCTTATCCACAAGATATGGTCTATACCTTTTCAGGGTCATGCCTTTTGGTATGGTGAATGCCCTTGGCTGCTTCAGCCGACTTATAAGGACAGTATTGCAGAACCTCGACAATGTATCATGCTTTATGGAAGACATCCTGGTGTATATTCGGGATTAGTTATTGCACCTCGCAGATTTTTGCAGAGTTTTCACTCATCTGAAACAGCATGGGCTTCATTTAAAGCCTTCCAAATGCGAGATTGGTTTCACACAATTGCGGTATCTAAGCCACTTGGTCAAAGAAGGAGCTATGTCCCCTTTACAGGACAAGGTGCAAGCTATTAATGATATGGAGAAACCTGCTTCTGTCACTCAACTGAGTTCATTCTTGAGTAGTGTCGGCTACTACCAATGGTTCATTCCACACTTTAATACTATCGCTACCCCTTTGCAGCAAATGACTACCTCAAAGGGAGATAAAACTTCCCCTGTCCAATGGACAGACGAGGCAGAGAGAGCATCTTTCAAGCTCCGAGAAGTATTGGCGGATGAGCCAGTTTTACAACCGCTAAACCCCGATTTTCCCTTTATTTTGCATACTGATGCTTCAGGCGAAGGCCTTGGCACCATGCTCTTGCAAGCCCAGTCGGACAACTCAGCAGAAGTAGCTCCAGTGCGATATGCAAGCCACAGGCTTCACCCTGCAGAGCAGAATTACTCCACCGGGGAGAAATAAACTGCATATTGGGCCATAAAGAAATTTTAACTCCATCTGTATGGTCGACATTTTACACTGAGAACAGACCACCATCCTCTTCTATATTTACAGACTGCAGACAAGCTGAATCCACGGCTGAAAGGGTGGGCACTTTAGCTGAATCTTTTCAAATTCTCTGCCCAACATGTTGATGGAAAGGACAATGACCTTGTTGATCAACTAAGTCGATGGTCGTTACCCTCAAATGAGGAAGTGGGTGCTGCTAGCCTCAAGTTAACTAGTTTGTAAAGATTACTTCTCTGATGTGTTGTTTATTTTTAAGTTTATCTTTTATGTCTTTAATACTGTACTTGTTTATATTAGCTTACATACGTATTTCAATTTGTACTTGTAAAATGAGTTTTACTTACTTTTCTTTAGTATAGTGTGCTTATACACTCTTGTGGAATGTATCCACGTGTATTAACGTTATTACTAATGGAAGACGAAGAAGATGAAGAATATGTCTTTGATTATAGTTTTATATTTCCTTTTGTGGGACTCTGTAAGCCAGAACATGGCAGAAACTTTTAGTTTAGTATTGAATAACTGAAGCGAGAAAATAAAAAGATGAGGAAAAAGAAAAATGTTAAGGACGAGGCAGAGATGAGGTAATGTCACACAAAGGAAAACAACAGACAGAAAAAACAGTCAAAGAACAGAGGACCCTGAGATATAGAAGGACTAGGTTCTGAGATGATGATATATCTGCTTTTTGAAGGATGAAAAGTCATAAGAATTAGGAAAGACAGAAGGAGGAAGAGAATTCCAGAGTCTGGAGGTAGATGGGAAGAAGTAGTTGCTGCACCTAACAATCCGCAAGCTACAAATCTCCACACAGTACCTGTGAGATGAGGCCGCTTGGCGTGTGTTACGCGGCCTCGGCAGTGGGGGAGGGATGCAACTCGCCAACTCATCAGAGCAGCAATGGAAGTAGTAGCTATAGAAAAAAGAAACAAAAATACCTTACGGCAAAGAGAGATAGAATTCAGATTAGAAGTAAGAGAGGAATCATTAATGAGTCTGACTGCCTTAGACTCAACCCTATCAAGAAGATAAGTATAAGAAGAAGCACCCCAGATGTGTAATCAGTATTCTAAGGAGGGACAGATAAAACCTTTATAAATTTCAAGTTACTGCAGAGAGGAAAAGTAATGACAAAAACGAAACAAAACCCCTAAATTTTTGGATAAAGATTTAGAAATATGGATTATGTGATTCCCTCAAGACAAGTTAGAGGCTATATGGATTCCTAATATACTGACAGAGTTAAGAGGGTAAATTTCGTTAGTTTCAAAGACAATAGGGGTATCAGGAGGAGAAGAAGATAAAGAGATAGCCAGGCATTTGGAGGCACTGAACTTAACTAAATTATGAGTACCCCACTCTTAGACTCTCTGCAAATCAGAGTTAGGAGTAGAAGAAAGAGTGATACGAGATTGATTACGAGTAACAGATGAAGGTTGTGAAGAAAAGGCAGAGGAAAGGTGAAGGGAAGAATCAACAGCAACGGCATGAAGAAGAGGGGAGGATGGGGATTGTAGATCATTGATGAAGAGAAAGAACAGAGTAGGTAAAAGAACAGAGCCCTGTGGAACACCACTGGTAATAGATAAAGGGCTAGATGTCGCGCCATCAACAACTGCAGATATAAAACGGTTAGTAAGAAAAATGGAAATCAGAGAACAGAAAGAAGGGGTAAAGCCATAGGCAAGGAGTTTGGCCAAAAGACCCTTGTGCCAGACTCTGTCAAAAGCGTTAGAGATATCAAGGGCGACGACAAAGGATTCCCCATAGTTCCTAAGAGAAGATGAACATACATGAGTAAAATAGGACAGGAGATCACCAGTGGATCTTGCTTTGCGGAAGAAGTACTGGTAATCGGAGATAAATGAGTTAGCTTCAAGGTGTTTCAAGACGTGAGCATTGAGCAAAGTTTCGAAAACTTTAACAATAGAGGGGGTTAGGGCAATAGCTCGTAGTTTGAAGGAATAAAGCAGTCACCCTTTTAGGAACAGGTTGAACTACAGCATGCTTCCAAGATGAAGGATAGATACTGGTTGGTAGAATGAGGGGAAAAAGACTGCAAAGCACAGGAGTCAGTTCATCTGTAAACTCCTTAAGGAACCTTGCAGGGATACCATCGGGACCAGATGCCTTGTTCGTCTTTAGCAAGCAAAGAACCTTATGAACTTTGCCTGAAGAAAGGATAAGGAAGGGCATGGGGTCAGAGAGGGGTAAAGATTGAGGAACAGGTGCTCTGGAATCGCTTATAGATGAGTTGGCATAGTAATGAGAGCCAAAGAGAGTGGCTTTGCCAGTGGGAGAGCAAGCTATATAACCATCAGAACAAATGAGAGGGGGAAACCTTGAGTTGCAGAAGTTTTTGGAGAAGTTTTTGGCTAAGAACCAGAATCATTTGTCAGTTGGAGAGGAGTTAAGGCCATCAACTTTCCTTCTTATAAAGGAAGCCTTAGACCTTCGAATCTGAGCAGTACAGCGATTCCTAGCTACAATAAAAGCAGAGCGAGAAAATTCGGAAGGAGAGGCTTGGTAGGATCGGTGTGCCTGATTCCTAGCCTGGATAGCCATGGAGCAGGCACGGTCAAACCAAGGTTTAGGGGGAGAGAAAATTATAGAAAAGGGGATGTACGCCTCCATTCCCGCAGTCAAGATCTCGGCAACTTTTAGAGCTACCTGATCAGGAATGTGGGATCAAAATAAGTAATCATCCCATGGGAAGTCAAAGAGGAAGTTACGCAAAAATATGTCCCTTTTTCCTAACGAATTCATATTTCATTTCACCCCTTTCTATCATTATAAATAAAGTGTTTTACGTTAAAACTCGTAAATAAAGTGATTTACTTTATAACTTGCAAATAATTAATAATTTAACTAAAGTGTTTTATGCTATAACTGCAAGTAAGTAATAAATAATATTACCATGTTGGCAGTCCAAATGTTTCTTGTTAACCACAGATTAATGAATACATACTGTATATATCTTGCTGATTCTTCATATATTGGGAGTAAAGTGTTTTGGGTTACTCAAATACTTCAAAAGGTGGTTTTGCCCTCTTTGCACTGCAAATATTTCTTGCTAACCAAAATTGAATGACTACATATTTATCTCGCAGATTCTCCCTTTATCATAATTAAAGAGTTTTGCCACAAAAATTGCAAATAGTTCATAAGTAATTTTGCTCTATTGGCATTGCAAAGTTTCATGGTTACCCACAATTTAAGGAGTACATAATGCATTTGTCTCAGTTATTCATCATTTATTGTGAATATATTGTTTTACGCTAATGCCGGCAATTAATTAATGGTTTTGCATGCTCTTAATGTAGCATAAATATTTCTGGTTAGCTGTGACTAACCAATAAAATCTCATCCTGTAGAATAATATTGGAAACTCATCATGTGTGTGCTCGTGCCTTCAGTTTTCCTATTATTACCCGTGAGTCGTTTCCGTTTCTGCAATTGCAGTGTCCTATATTCTAGTCAGCCTGTATGACAGAGGTGATCGTCGAACTGAGGCCAAAGTCTTGGCATCCGCCTGTGGTGCCGGGAATCAAAATCATGCTCACTACCTCCGGGATTTGAGGCAGCATTCTATAAATTTAAATTTTAAATTTGTTCCAGCTTTCCAAAAATTAATTCAATTTTATTCAGTGTGTAATAAAGTGAGTTTCATTTAACCGAGTAGTAGTAACACGGGTGGGGTGCAAATTTAATATACGTCCTGTCTGTTTGTGAGCTCTTAATCGAGTTCAGTAATTTGAGTCCCCTTAGTAATACAGAAACTTAATAACTTCCCCACATATAGGTAATTACACACACACACACACACACACACTCACGCACACACACACACACACACACACAAATACATACACACACACACACACACACACACACACACACATATATATATATATATATATATATATATATATATATATATATATATATATATATATATATATATGAATCATTTTTTTTACCCCGACCGGGACTCGAACCTAGGACTTATGATTACTAAGTCAAGGCGCTACCACTACACCACAGAAGGCTAAAAGGAACCCAACCTTATAGCTTATATCTGCTATACTTAGGAATGAACGCATTCTAACTGAATGCCACTATGTTCATATTACAGATTCCCCAACCTCACTCGTGGCTTCATTTTAGCATTTAATTCAATTCCCAATCTCATTCGGGCCATGAAATTATCAAATAAGCACATTACATATGTGAAAACATGAATCATTTTTTACCCAGACCGGGACTCGAACCTAGGACTTATGATTACTAAGTCAAGGCGCTACCACTACACCACAGAAGGTTAAAAGGAACCCAACCTTATAGCTTATATCTGCTATACTTAGGAATGAACGCATTCTAACTGAATGCCACTATGTTCATATTACAGATTCCCCAACCTCACTCGTGGCTTCATTTTAGCATTTAATTCAATTCCCAATCTCATTCGGGCCATGAAATTATCAAATAAGCACATTACATATGTGAAAACATGAATCATTTTTTTACCCAGACCGGGACTCGAACCTAGGACTTATGATTACTAAGTCAAGGCGCTACCACTACACCACAGTTAGAATGCGTTCATTCCTAAGTATAGCAGATATAAGCTATAAGGTTGGGTTCCTTTTAACCTTCTGTGGTGTAGTGGTAGCGCCTTGACTTAGTAATCATAAGTCCTAGGTTCGAGTCCCGGTCGGGGTAAAAAATGATTCATGTTTTCACATATGTAATGTGCTTATTTGATAATTTCATGGCCCGAATGAGATTGGGAATTGAATTAAATGCTAAAATGAAGCCACGAGTGAGGTTGGGGAATCTGCAATATGAACATAGTGGCATTCAGTTAGAATGCGTTCATTCCTAAGTATAGCAGATATAAGCTATAAGGTTGGGTTCCTTTTAACCTTCTGTGGTGTAGTGGTAGCGCCTTGACTTAGTAATCATAAGTCCTAGGTTCGAGTCCCGGTCGGGGTAGAAAAATGATTCATGTTTTCACATATGTAATGTGCTTATTTGATAATATATATATATATATATATATATATATATATATATATATATATATATATATATATATATATATATATATATATATATATATATATATATATATATATATGAATTCATGTTTTCACATATGTAATGTGCTTGCTTAGTTATATATATATATATATATATATATATATATATATATATATATATATATATATATATATATATATATATATATATATATATATATATATATATATATATATATATATATATATATATATATATATATATATATATATATATATATATATATATATATATATATATATATATATATATATATATATATATATATATATATATATATATATATATATATATATATATATATATATATATATATATATATATATATATATATATATATATATATATATATATATATATATATATATATATATATATATATATATATATATATATATATATATATATATATATATATATATATATATATATATATATATATATATATATATATATATATATATATATATATATATATATATATATATATATATATATATATATATATATATATATATATATATATATATATATATATATATATATATATATATATATATATATATATATATATATATATATATATATATATATATATATATATATATATATATATATATATATATATATATATATATATATATATATATATATATATATATATATATATATATATATATATATATATATATATATATATATATATATATATATATATATATATATATATATATATATATATATATATATATATATATATATATATATATATATATATATATATATATATATATATATATATATATATATATATATATATATGTGTGTATATATATATATACATATATATATATATATATATATATATATATATATATATATATATATATATATATATATATATATATATATATATATATATATATATATTCATACATATATATAATAGCATTAACTTTTGTTGATATTAGTTATTGTCAGAAGATAAATGTGCATGAGAAAAAATCACTGTGAATATGAAGATCTTGAAATAAGCTTGTCATGATATTTGTAAATAGAAAAGAATGAGGATTGTTGTCACCCATATTTCATAAATGAATGTAAGGTGAATGTTATTTATGCTTTATGGACAATATTCAAATTATTTAATTGAAGGTTTCATTTAATATCAGATTTAATTTGGGTTCATATAATCTTTTTATGAGTGTGACACTGGGACAGACAGAAAATTTGCCCTCATCAAGAAAAGCCCTGTCAAGAAGAATACATTAAGACGAAGAAAAAGTATAGGGCTTAGGACAGGGCAGAGATGATGTAATGAAACACAATGGGAAATGGACAGGCTGAAAGAATAGAAGAAATGCTGGGGACCTAGGGATATGGCTCGATTAGGACCTCATATGATGATATATTCATTTTTTGAAGGAAGATAGGTTATAAGAATTAGGAAAGACAGAAGGGGAAAGAGAGTTCTAGAGTATGGAGGAGGATTTGAAGAAGCAGTTGCTGCACTGACCAATCCACAAGCTACATATCTCCACACAGTATCTGTGAGACGATGCCACTTGACGATTGTTTCGTGGCCTCGGCAGTGAGGGAGGGATGCAACTCCCCAATTCATCCAAGCAGTGATGGTAGTAGTAACGATCGAATAGATATAGGGATAATACCTACAGCGAAGAGGAAGAGAATCCAAATTAGAAGTAAAAGAAGGGTCATTAATGAGTCTGACTTCCTTGGTTTCAGCGCTATCAAGGAGATATGTATATGAAGATGCACCTCAGGTGTGCGAGCAGTATTCTAATGAGGGACAGATAAGACCTTCATTGATTTTAGATAATTGTAAAGAGGAAAAGTAATGACGAAAACGACATAGAACCCCCAATCTTTTGGATGCATATTTAGGAATTTGGACTATGTGATTCCTCCAAGAAAAGTTACAGCCCATCGTGAGTCCTATTATATTAATAGAATTAAGAGTATAAAGTTCGCTAGTTTCGAAAACAATAGGGGTCTCAGGAAGAGAAAAAAAATAAAGAAAAAGCCAGAAACTGTGTCATGGAGGCATTAGATTTTACTAAAATTTGGGTGTCCCACTCAGATAGCCTCTACGGTTTGGAGATGAGAGTAAAAGAAGGAGTGACAGGAGAATGATTACGAGTAGCAAATGAAGGTAGTGAAGAAAAGGCAAACGTAAAATGCAAGGTAGAATCATCAGCAAAGGCGTTCAGAAGAGAGGAAGATGGGGACTGTAAAAGATCATTGATGAAGAGATGGAACAGAGTTGGTGAAAGAACATAGCCCTGTGGAACACCACTGGTAATAGGGAATTGACTATATATTGCACAGTTAACAACCACAAGTATAAAGCGGTCAGAAAGAAAACTGAATATCAGGGAACAGAGAGAAGGGATAAAGCCATAATTAGGGAGTTTGGCCAACTTAACTTTATGCCAGAATATATCAAAAGCCTTAAAAATATCAAGGGCAATGACAAAGGATTCCCCATAGTTCCTCAGAGAAGATGACCATACATGAGTAAGATATTACAGGAAGTTACCAGTTGATCTTGCCTTGCAGAAGCAATATTGATGATCAGAGATAAGTAAGTTAGATTCAAGACGTTTCAAGAAGTGGGATTTGAGCAAATTTTCTGAAATTTTAGCGATAGATGAGGTTAGAGCGATAGGTCGGAAGTTTGAAGGAACAAAGTGGTCACCCTTCTTTGGCACAGGCTGCTATAGAGCATGTTTCCAAGATGAGAGATAGATACTGGTTGAGAGAGCTTTTAATCTGAGCAGTACAGCTATTCCTAGCTGCAATAAAAGCAGGGCAACTTAATTCAAAAGAGGCTTGGTATGACCTGCTTGCCCAATCCCTGGACTGGAATAGCTATAGATCAGGCACCGTCAAACCAATAATTAGGGGGAGAAAAAGTTTTCATAATGGAGGGATGAACGTCTCCATTACCGATGCTATTATCTTGGAAACTTCTAGGGCTACCTAATCAAGGTTGCAGGCCCAAAAGCAGTAGTCATCTCATGGAACATCAAAGAGGAAATTACACATATCTTCATGTTGGATATGTTCAAAGCATCAAAGGAGGCACTGAGTATGGGGAATTGATGTAGGGGGGATGAAAATGGAAGAGATTCAAATCACAGAGCGGTCAGATTTGCCAAGAGGGGAAAGCACAGAATTCAAGTATTTTGGAAGGATTAGAAGTAAATAGGTCAAGTGTTTTGACTATATTTTTGTGTTGATCAGGAACATGAGTTGGATGTTTGATAATCTGCTCCAGATCGTGAGTTATAGAGAAAGCAAGGGCCTTATTTCCTCCCACATCAGTGTGAGATGGATTTAGCCACTCACTGTGGTGTACATTGAAGTCCCCAATATAAAGAACTTCAGCATGTGGGTGAGAAGATTGCAAGGACCCATGGCAAGAGAACAGATATTCATAGAAATACACAAACTCAGTGGAGTTTGGAGAGCAGTAGCACAAGCAAAGGAATATAGTAGTAGTGGAGAGATAGATATTCAGCCAGATAATGCAAAGACTCTTAGGAAGGGAAGTAGCAACATTATATATATAAAAAAAAGCATATGATTATGGCGTAAAACTGGTTGACAAAGATATTTATCCAATGTATTTGCAGTTCAGTTTAGACAAATTCTTTGGAATGCTCACGATGCATTTAGAGTTTTAAATCTTGTTTTTGGTTGAGATAAACTAAGGAAAACTACGACGTAGGCCTATGTATTCCATTCCTTAAAGGAACAATAAACATTACTTCCCATTTCTCTTGTCAAGAGTAAATATTTTCTCTAGAAACCAATATCCAATTGAAGGACATTTTGGGAGAGAGAGAGAGAGAGAGAGAGAGAGAGAGAGAGAGAGAGAGAGAGAGAGAGAGAGAGAGAGAGAGAGAGAGAGAGAGAGAGAGAGAGAGAGAGAGAGAGAGAGAGAGAGAGAGAGAGAGAGAGAGAGAGAATCGAGTGAACTCTTG
>JAXCGZ010009578.1:47500-60000 GCA_037179515.1 Halocaridina rubra
AAACTTGACTGTTTATGGGAGCGAAATACAAAGGAGGGGATTTCCCGGTCTTCCATTTAGCCGATGTTTTTTTCTTTTTTTTTCTTCGTTTACATCTACATCGAATATTCTAGCATATTCGTTAACGCAATTCTCATGACATTATTTCTAGCTTGCCACAGCCTTCCCCGTCTGTTTTTGTCTTTGCTTTATGATTTCTCGGTGATCGGACACCATGGGGACAATTTCTAATAGTCACCATAAGCTTTCTTAATATTTAATCCAGTTGTTTAATAACTCTTTGATGCAAATATGTTCATATGATTTATTCCATTCAGCTTCTTAATTGTACATAAATAATTGTCATTGTTATTATCTTATTATCCTTCAGTCACTTTATTCATAGACTGCAAGGTCTGGAAAGGAGGAGAATAGGTTAGAAAGAAATTGAAGAGAAAAGCACGTAAATGATGTAGTGAGAGGGGCTAAAAGAGGAGCAGACCCTCTTGCTAAAGCTTACTAATATTGTGTGCATTAATTCTCTCCTCATTATATAGGAGTTTAGAAGGTGGTAGCATTTCAATATATTGATATATCCTAAAATTATATATATATATATATATATATATATATATATATATATATATATATATATATATATATATATATATATATATATATATATATATATATATATATATATATATATATATATATATATATATATATATATATATATATATATATATATATATATATATATATATATATATATATATATATATATATATATATATATATATATATATATATATATAGTGTGTGTGTGTGTGTAATTACCTAATTGTGCTTACGGGAAAGAGCCCAAACTCGTATCTTCCAGTCTCCTGATCGGTTCCATTTTATACTTAGTGATACTTATCATACCTGTCCTTAAAACTATGGATTGAGATAGCATTAACTACCTCCTCGGTTAGCCAATTCCAATTATCAACCACTCTTACACTGAAAAAGTATTTCCTTACATCCTGCAAGAAGTTTTCTTACGAAGCTTCAAACTATGACCTCTAGTTCAAGAGCCAGCCATATCAAAATATCGATCCCTATCCACTCTATCATAACCATGAAGGAATTTAAAGACTGTCACCATATCGCTCCCTCACTCTTCTAGCTTCAAGTGATGGTAAGTCTAATTCCCTCAGCCTCTCATCATAACTGAGATTGCGTATTTCTGGCACCAGTTTCGTGGCATGTCTTTGAACTTTTTCAAGCTTAGCTATGTGCTTTTTCAAGTGCTGATTCCAGAAGGGGGCTGCGTATTCGAGTTTTGGCCTCACATAGGTTACATAAATATTTCTGAACATTTCCTTGTCCATGTGCCTGAAGGCTACCCTTACATTTGATAAGAATGCATATGCTGCCCTTACTATGCCATTTATATGCATTTCTGGAGACAAATCTGCTAGTATGTTTACTGCTAGATCTCTCTCATTTTCTGTCTCTTGAAGTTGTACTCCAGCCACCAAGTAGTTAAGCTTGGGCCTTCTTGCACTTGTACCCATTCTCATTACCTTACATTTTGAAGTATTGAATTTCATTAGCCACTTTTCTGACCACTCATGGAGACTATATAGATCTTCCTGAAGTTCTCTACCATTGTTCTCGTTTTTTACTTTCTTCACAATCTTTGCATCATCTGCAAACATATTCATGAATGAATTTACAGATTCTGGTAGGTCATTTACATATACAACGAACAAAAGTGGCCCTAAAACTGAACCCTGCGGAACTCCACTACTAACTCTTCTCCATTCAGACACTGAGTGTCTTACTCTAACACTCTGCTCTCTTCCTTCTAAGTCCAAGACATTTCCACCTATTCTAGCCATCGCTTGCAGCTTCCTAATATGTCTCCCATGTGGAACAGTGTCAAACGCTTTCTGGAAGTCTAAGAATATGCAATCTGCCCAGCCCTCTCTTTCCTGTAAGATTCGGCTTACCTCATCATAAAATTCTAATAAGTTTGTTAGTGTTGATCTACCTTCTCTGAAACCATGTTGCCTCACTGACAAAAAGTGTGTGTGTGTGTGTGTGTGTGTGTGTGTGTGTGTGTGTGTGTGTGTGTGTGTGTGTGTGTGTGTGTGTGTGTGTGTGTGTGATTACCTAATTGTGATTACCTAATTGTGTTTACGGGAAAGAGCCCAAAGCTCGTATCTTCCCGTCTCCTCATCGGTTCCATTTTATACTTAGTGATACTTATCATACCTGTCCTTAAAACTATGGATTGAGATAGCATTAACTACCTCCTCGCTTAGCGAATTCCAATTATCAACTACTCTTACACTGAAAAAGTATTTCCTTACATCCTGCGAAGAAGTTTTCTTACGAAGCTTCAAACTATGACCTCTAGTTTTAGAGCCAGCCATATCAAAATATCGATCCCTATCCACTCTATCATAACCATGAAGGAATTTAAAGACTGTCACCATATCCCCCCTCACTCTTCTAGCTTCGAGTGATGGTAAGTCTAATTCCCTCAGCCTCTCATCATAACTGAGATTGCGTATTTCTGGCACCAGTTTCGTGGCATGTCTTTGAACTTTTTCAAGCTTAGCTATGTGCTTTTTCAAGTGCGGATTCCAAAAGGGGCTGCATATTCGAGTTTTGGCCTCACATAGGTTACATAAATATTTCTGAACATTTCCTTGTCCATTTGATAAGAATGCATATGCTGCCCTTACTATGCCATATATATGTATTTCTGGAGACAAATCTGCTAGTATGTTTACTCCTAGATCTCTCTCATATTCTGTCTCTTGAAGTTGTACTCCAGCCACCGAGTAGTCAAGCTTGGGCCTTCTTGCACTGGTACCCATTCTCGTTACCTTACATTTTGAAGTATTGAATTTCATTAGCCCCTTTTCTGACCACTCATGCAGATTATTTAGATCCTCCTGAAGTTCTCTACCATTGTTCTCGTTTTTTACTTTCTTCACAATCTTTGCATCATCTGCAAACATATTCATGAATGAATTTACAGACTCTGGTTGGTCATTTACATATACAAGGAACAAAAGTGGCCCTAAAACTGAACCCTGTGGAACTCCACTGCTAACTCTTCTCCATTCAGACACTGAGTGTCTTACTCTAACCCTCTGTTCCCTTCCTTCTAAGTAAGTTTTTATCCATTCCAAAACATTTCCACCTATTCTAGCCATTGATTGCAGCTTCCTAATAAGTCTCCCATGTGGAACAGTGTCAAACGCTTTCTGGAAGTCTAGGAATATGCAATCTGCCCAGCCCTCTCTTTCCTGTAAGATTTGGCTTACCTCATCATAAAATTCTAATAAGTTTGTTACTGTTGATCTACCTTCTCTGAAGCCATGTTGCCTCACTGACAAAAAGTTGAAGGATTCCAAGTGAAGAGAGATATGTTTCCTTAGTAGTTTCTCCATAACTTTGCAAACTATGCTGGTCAAGGAAACTGGTCTATACTTCAGAGCCGTATCCCTCCTTCCCTTTTTGAAGATAGGTATCACATTTGCTTGTTTCCAGCATCTTGGAATCTCCCCCGACTCCAGTGACTCCTTAAATATGATACTTAGTGCCATTGATATTGTGTTTGCGCATTTTTTAAGCACATGAGGGGGTATGTCATCGGGACCTGTAGCTTTATGAACATCTAAATCCATCAGCGCTTTGCATACCTCTGTGGCTGTAAGGTTGATGTTCTCTAATACCGGCCCTTGAGCTTCTATCACTGCAATCTGAGGGGGTGGGGTATTTTCTACTGTAAATACTGACTGAAACTCCTTGTTCAATTCTTTGCAGATCTCTTCATCCGTCTCAGTGATGCTTCCATCCGCTCTCTTTAGCCTTAAAACCTGTTCTTTTACCTTCAGTTTTCCTCTGATAAAGCTGTGGAAAAGCTTGGGATTTTCTTTAGCCTTCCTGGTGATGTCCCTCTCATAGTCTCTCTCTGCCTCTCTCCTTTTACTTAGGTAGTCATTTCTTGCTCTTTTGTAGGTTTGCCAGGCATTTATGTTTTTTCTCCTCCTATACCTTTTCCAGCATTTGTCTCTCCACTCCTTAGCTCTTTTACACCAATTATCGAACCATTTCTCTCTGGCATGAATTACACCTACTTTGGTGACAGGTATGCAGCAATCTACTATCTTGCCATATTTCTCACAAAAGATGTCATACATTTCTTGTACAGATTTGTTGTAAAATAAGGTTCTCCAGTCAATGACTGCAAAAAGCTCATTCATTTTGATGTAATCTCCTTTCCGATAGTTCCTCCTCATGTCCTCAGTGCCTCTACTCTCCGGAAGAATATCTTCAATGATATACTCCATCAACAACACACAGTGGTCACTCTTTCCAATTGGTGGTTCATACTCAATTTTTTCAATATCCAACACATTATCTGTGAACACTAGATCAAGTAGTGATGGCTCATCCCCACCCCTGGCCCTTGTTGGCTCCATTACATGTTGGTGTAGGAAATTCCCTTGTACGCAATCTAGGAATCTTGCCCCGAATGAGTCCTCACCACTGTGTGGGTCAAGATTTATCCAATCTATCTCTTTATGATTAAAGTCTCCCATACTCAAAATCCTACATTTTTTTTCCCGTGCCATGTTAACAACTGAGTTTATGACTTCAATAGTACCTATATGACTTTCCTCATAAACCTCAAGCCTATTTTGGTTCCTTGGTGGGTTGTATACAACAGTTATTATAATGCTCTCTGACCCAGTATTTATGCGAGCAACAAGAAATTCCTTGAACTCACTTTCTATAGCCAAGTTTATTTCTTCAACTTGAATCCTTTCACTTATGAGCAGTGTGTGTGTGTGTGTGTGTGTGTGTGTGTGTGTGTGTGTGTATGTGTGTGTGTGTGTGTGTGTGCTGGTGTGTGTGTGATTACCTAATTGTGATTACCTAATTGTGTTTACGGGAAAGAGCCCAAAGCTCTTATCTTCCCGTCTCCTGATCGGTTCCATTTTAGACTTAGTGATACTTATCATACCTGTCCTTAAAACTATGGATTGAGTTAGCATTAACTACCTCCTCGCTTAGCGAATTCCAATTATCAACTACTCTTACACTGAAAAAGTATTTCCTTACATCCTGCAAAGAAGTTTTCTTACGAAGCTTCAAACTATGACCTCTAGTTCTAGAGCCAGCCATATCGAAATATCGATCCCTATCCACTCTATCATAACCATGAAGGAATTTAAAGACTGTCACCATATCCCCCCTTACTCTTCTAGCTTCGAGTGATGGTAAGTCTAATTCCCTCAGCCTCTCATCATAACTGAGATTGCGTATTTCTGGCACCAGTTTCGTGGCATGTCTTTGAACTTTTTCAAGCTTAGCTATGTGCTTTTTCAAGTGCGGATTCCAAAAGGGGGCTGCATATTCGAGTTTTGGCCTCACATAGGTTACATAAATATTTCTGAACATTTCCTTGTCCATGTGCCTGAAGGCTACCCTTACATTTGATAAGAATGCATATGCTGCCCTTACCATGCCATTTATATGTATTTCTGGAGACAAATCTGCCAGTATGTTTACTCCTAGGTCTCTCTCATTTTCTGTCTCTTGAAGTTGTACTCCAGCCACCGAATAGTCAAGCTTGGGCCTTCTTGCACTCTTACCCATTCTCATTACCTTACATTTTGAAGTATTGAATTTCATTAGCCACTTTTCTGACCACTCATGCAGATTATTTAGATCCTCCTGAAGTTCTCTACCAGTGTGTGTGTGTGTGTGTGTGTTTTACAAAATTCCTTGTATTACTAGACAGAAAGCACTCTGACAATTGGGAGATTATTACTGCTAATCCCACAATCATGATGATGTATCTATTGAATAAAGGTCAAGCGCAGTCCTACCTCAAATATATTCTGAGTGTATCCTTCACCCAAATCCACTCTGCCTAGCCTATAGGAAAAGTCTGCCAACCTCATCTACAGTCATTTTTATCCCATCACTTAACCTCATCAATTACATACTTGATCATGCTTGAGGTAAGACTAGATTTATGATGTTCTTATATAGAAATATTTACTGTTTATCTTGATTATGATTATCAATTCATCTAGGATCTCGTTTTATATGAGTAAAATTAGCGGTTCTCACATTTAACATAATGCATGCAAACTCAGAATAATAATCACACATTAGTTTCTATTCTAGTAACTTATTGAATCTTAGTGAACTGCTCTAAGATTTAGAAAATGTTTGCATCTGTTGTCCTTTTATAGATATCTCATCTTTTTCATCATTCAGTCTTCCTTTAATAATTGGCAGCCTATTTTTCCTTTCATCTTCATTTGCTGTTTTGACATATGAGCGTTCATATAAGCACTTTAATGTATTAATCATAAATAGGAGACAATTTCAATATTCCTACTGAAATAATGGTAGTCCAGTCAGTAAATCCTAAACATAATTTTTGTATAACTGAATAGGGAGCGTCAAATAAGACTCAGATTATTAATGCGCAGAAATAAAAATTTTACAAGCCATGTTGCCTGGGCTGGAATAAAGAATTATGACTCCATTTTACCAGTTCTCAAGAGAAATGAATGGTTATGGGACTATTTGTTATTCAGATAGTTAACCATTACATTCCAATCAGCGCCATAACTCATGGGGAACTGTTAGGAGACAAAGTTATATTCTTTTTGTTCCAAAACAAATACAGAGGCGGATCAAACTTACATTAAAGGAGATGTTGTAGATACATCCTCTATCAATACTTTCAAAGGCATATTATATACATACCTTTTTGACATTTATTAGCACTGTTAATGTAATAAACTAATTAAATGAGTCTAGCGCAAGTCTTAGAAAATTAATAGCTTAGTTTGTAACTCAGTTTAATGCAGTAGTCTTCAGTGCTTTATGAGTGTATTACTTAAACTTAAGTATCGAATATTGCTATTATTATTATTATTATTATTATTATTATTATTATTATTATTATTATTATTATTATTATTATTATTATTATTATTATTATTATTATTATTATTATTATTATTATTATTATTATTATTATTATTATTATTATTATTATTATTATTATTATTATTATTATTAATTATTATTATTATTATTATTATTCTGCAATAATTATTATTATTATCATTATTATTATTATTATTATTATTATTATTATTATTATTATTATTGTTATAATTATTATTATTATTATTATTATTATTATTATTATTATTATTATTATTATTACTCCACTGGTCTTGGGGTCACTTACTGACCCGTGAACGCTCCTAATAATGCATCCCATGCTCTTCTGTCCTGTGCTAGTATCATCCAGTCGTCAGGATTTACTTCCTCTCGTCTGATATCATCCTCCAAACATCTCCTCCAGTCTTTTCTTAGTCTTCCCAGTGGTCTGTGTCCATTTATATGCGACAAGATGACCTTTTTTGGTATTTTCTCCTACTCCATACTTGCGATGTGTCCTGCCCATTGTATTCATAGTCCCTTGACAACCTGACTTATGTGGGGCTGCTTTGTTTGTTCTCTCAACGCCCAGCTATGTTTCCTTCTCCATTACTACGCTTCGTGGTCATAAACTAGTCCTGTTATTGTTTGTAATACCTTATTTCCAAAGACTTTCAATCTTTTCTCTTGGTCTTTAGTTAATGACCATGATATGCAGCCGTACATTAGAATAGGGCATATGATTGTGGTGTAGACCCCCAGCTTTGTTTTCTCCTATATGGATCTTCTCTTGAGGAGTGTTGTTATAAAAGGCATCTGTTAGCCGCTCCAATTCTTTCATTAATATCCTCATTCATTTTACCCTCTTTTGCAATAATCATCCCCAGGTATCTGAGGACCTCTACTACTTCGATTACCATATAATCAATGTTGACATTTCCATCCAAGTCCGTTCTTCTAACCATCTCTATTATTTTTTTATTATTCCTCATTAATCCTCACCTCTGTAACTTCTCTAAAAATACTTATTAGCCTTTCAGTATCCCTCAAATCCTTTGTTATTAAATCAATATCATCTGCATAACCTAAGCAGTTGACCATAATTTATCTAAGACTTGTTCCCTTCTGCCTGTTTGGCTTGCCACTTTTTCCATCATGATACTAAACAAGAGGGGAGATAGTACACATCCCTGTTTCAAACTTGTTTAAATCTCTACTAGTGAACACATTTTTTCTGTATCCCATACAGCACGCTATATTTTCATAGCAGGCCAGGGTACCATGACAATTTTATCTGAAATGCACATTTCCCTCATTATGCTCTACAATGACTGTCGGTGCATGCTATCATATGCCTCTTTTGAATCAATAAGCATGTGAACCTGTTATTCGTAGGACTCCCAAAACTTCTCTATTACCTGACGAATTGAGAATTACTGGTATCTTGTTAATCTTCCTTTCCTTAACCCAGTTTGATATCCCTGAATGATACTTTCTTCGTATGGTTTCATTTTGTCGTAGATAATGATTGCTAATATTTTGTATGCAGTGACAAGTAGATTTATCCCTATATAATTTGTACAGATTAGTTTATTACCATTGATTTGTGATGCCAGTAATTCTCCTTCCCATCTATCCAGTATACTTTCTTCTCTCCATATTATTGTTGCTTGGTCGAAGATTTTCTCCACATGGATGTCCCCTCCCCATATTTCCTAATTTCATCTGGAATGCTATCTTTCCCTGGATTCTGTTATTCTTGAATAGCTTAATTATCTTTCTTACATCATCTCTTGTTGGGGATACTATTTTTATTTCTAGACTAGAGAATGTGGATTTTGCTGTGGGGTTGTCTGGGATAAGGCGATATAGTAAGTCCTCAATGTATGTCCTCCATCTTTCTATTACTTTTTCTTCATCCGTTATAATTTCTCCATTTACTCCTTTGATCATATTGACCCTTGTTTGATAGCCTTTTCTTTGTTTTTGTATGCCTTGATAGTAACACCGCGCACATCCCTCTCTTCTGTCTTTATCAATCTCATCAAGCTTTTATAGAAAGCTTATGTTTTTTTCTTCTTATCACTGGCTGAGCCTCTCTTCTCATTTGTCTCTCCAAGTCCCAAATTCCTCATCCCCTGGATTTTACAAGAGTTTTTTTTCCAAAGTCAGCTACATTCCTGAATTCTTCAGCAAATCATGTATTTTTTACACGCCCATGTGCATATCCGGTTACTTCTTCTGTCACATCCTTAGCTGTTTCCTCTATATCTCTCCATTTAGTATTAATGATGTCTCTTCCCTCTCTCTCCTCCCATTCATCTTCTATTATACTAAGTATCTGGAACCTCTTGATGCGTTTCACTTGAAACTCACTTCTTTCGTTCTCTTCCTTCACATCAAAACTTTCAGCTTAGCATTTATCGTGGTGCGTATTAGGTAGTGATCTGTGTCAGATTTTCTCAAGCTTTCTATATCTTCCAAGGTTCCTGTGTTTCCTACTTACCAGTGAATGGTCATTTTGATTAGTTGCTCCATTGTCTAGGGATCTTCATGTGTGCTTATGTATTCCTTTGTGAGGAAAGAGACTTCCTCCAATTACCAAATAATTTGTTAAGTAAAGGATATGAGTTTTAACTAATTATCTTTGGATACATCATGTAAGCTCTCCTAACCTATAGCTGGTATGACTGTGTCTATTTCTCAGCCAGCTTTAGCATATACATATGTTACTGTTGTCTTGAACCATTTACAGCTTAATATTATTCTCAGCAGTCTGTCATTGACTGGTTTAACTTCACACAGAGCCTTTCTTACTTTGTCACACATGCAAAAACAACCCCTTGTTGGTGTAATTCATCTAACTGACCACCATTACATAGAATAGAGTGGGAGAGGGATGCAACTCGCCAACTCATCAGAGTAGCGATGGAAGTAGTAGCAATAGAAAAGAAAAAGGGATGATACCTTAAGGCAATTAGAAAGAGAATCCAGATTAGAATTAAGAGAACGCTCATTAATGAGTCTGACTGCTTTAGATTCAGCCCTATCAAGGAGATTAGTATAAGAAGAAGCACCCCAAACGTGTGTGCAGTATTCTAAGCTGGGACATATAAGACCTTTAAAGATTTTAAGTAACTGTAAAGAGTAAAAAGAAATTACGAAAATGAAACGGAACCCCTAATTTTTTGGATACAGATTTGGAAAATTGGATTATGTGATTTCTCCAAGACAGGTTAAAGGCTATATGGATTCCTAATATGTTAATAGAATTAAGATGATAAACTTTGTTTGTTTTGAAGATAATAGGAGTATCGAGAGGAGAAGAAGATAAAGAGATTGCCAGGCACTGTGTCTTGGAGGCATTAAATTTAACTAAATTTTGGGTGCCCCACTTAGATACCCTCTGCAAATCGGAGTTGTGAGTAGAAGAAAGAGTGGTACGAGACTGATTACGAGTAACAGATGAATATTTTGAAGAAAAGGCAGAGGAAAAAAGAAGGGCAGAATCGTCGGCATAAGTGTGAAGAAGAGAGGGAGATGGGAACTGTAAAAGATCATTGATGAAGAGAAGGAGCAGAGTAGGTGAAAGAACAGAGCCCTGTGGAGAACCACTGGTAACAGAGAAAGGGCTAGATGTCGAACCATCAGCAACTATTGATATAAAATGGTCAGAAAGAAAACTAGAAATCAGAAAACAGAGAGAAGTGGTAAAATCATAACAAGGGACTTTTGCCTGTCAAAAGCCTTAGAGATATCATGAGCAATGACAAAGGATTCCCCAAAGTTCCCGAGAGAAGATGACCATACATCAGTAAGACAGAACAGGGGGTCACCAGTGCATCTTGCCTTACGGAAGCCATGGTTGTGATCGGAGATAAGTGAGCTAGATTCAAGACATTTCATGAAGTGAGAATTGAGCAAAATTTCGAAAACTTTAGCAATAGAAGAGGTTAGGGCAATTGGTCAGTAGTTTGAGGGAATAGAGCAGTCACCCTTCTTTGGAACATGTTGCACTAGATCTTGTTTTCAAGATGAAGGATAGATACTGGTTGACAGAATGAGGCGAAAAAGACGGCAAAGCACCGGAGCCAGTTCACCTTCAAATTCCTTAAGAAACCTTGTAGGGATACCATCGGAACCAGATGCCTTGTTCGTCTTTAGCGAGAGAAGAACTTATGCGCTTTGCATGAAGAAAAGATAAGGGAGGGTATAGGTTTAGAGAGGGGTAAAGATTGAGGGACAGGTGGGCTGGAATCATTTACAGAAGAATTGGTGGAAAAATGAGAGCCAAAGAGTGTGGCTTTGCCAGTGAGAGAGCAAATTATAGAACTATCAGAACGATTGAGGGGGGGAAAGCTTGAAATACAGAAGTTGTTGGAGAGATTTTTGCTATGGACCAGAAACATTTGTCAGTGGGGTACGAGTTGAGGTCATCAACTTTCCTTCTTATAAAGGAGGTCTTAAACCTTCGAATCTGAGCAGTACAGCGATTGCTGGCTACAATAAAAGTAGAGCAAGTTGAATCAGAAGAAAAAGCTTGGTTTGACCAGTGTGCCCGATTCCTTGCCTGAATAGCCATGGAACAGGCACAATCAAACCAAGGTTTAGGGGGAGAAAAAGTTTTCATAGAGGAGAGGATGTACGCCTCCATTCAAGAGGTTATGATCTTGGAAGTTTTTAGGGCTACCTGTTCAGGGTTGCGGGACCGAAGCAGTAGTCATCCGATGGGGAGTCAAAGAGGAAATTACGCAAATCTTCATGTTGAGTACATTCAAAGTGCTAAAGGCGGCACTGAGTAAGAGGGATTGGTGGAAAGAGAGCGAAAATGGAAGAGATTGAGATCACAGCGTGGTCAGATTTACCAAGAGGGGACAGCACAGAATAAAGGTAGTTTGAAGTGTTAGAAGCAAGAAATAGGTCAAGAGTGTTGGCTGTATGTTTGTGTCAATTCGGAACACAAGTCGGATGCTTGATATGTTGCTCTAGATCGTGAGTAATAGAGAAAACACAGGCCTCACTTCCTCCCACATTAGTGTGGAAAGAATTAAGCAACACACTGTGGTGTACATTGAAGTCTCCAATATAGAGAAGAACTTCGTCATGTGAGTGAGAAGATATCAAGGACTCATGGCAAGAAGAAAGATATTCAAAGAGAGACACATAGTCAAAGGAGTTTGGAGAACAGTAACAGAAGCAAAGGAATATAGTGGTAGTGGAGATATAGATTTCTAGCAAGAGAACATCAGAGTCAGGAGATTCAAGGTCCATGAGCCTTGCAATAGAAGTGTTAGTGTTGCAGTAGACAGAGACCCCACCTTTAGAATGAAAACGAGATCTGAAATAGGTCATTGGAAGCATGGTTAGACAGCTGGGTTTCAGAGAGAAGGAGGAGGTTAGGGAGGGAATAATCCAAGTGCTGTTCCACAGACAAAAGATTAGACTTCAGCCCACGAATGTTAGAATAGTGAAGAATGAAGAAGATGTATCAGGAGGTGCAAGGTTATGGCAGAACCATTACTACCACCAGGCGTATT
>JAXCGZ010009578.1:65000-70000 GCA_037179515.1 Halocaridina rubra
TGCTGCCCTTACTATGCCATTTATATGTATTTCTGGAGACAAATCTGCCAGTATGTTTACTCCTAGATCTCTCTCATTTTCTGTCTCTTGAAGTTGTACTCCAGCCACCGAGTAGTCAAGCTTGGGCCTTCTTGCACTTGTACCCATTCTCATTACCTTACATTTTGAAGTATTGAATTTCATTAGCCACTTTTCTGACCACTCATGCAGATTATTTAGATCCTCCTGAAGTTCTCTACCATTGTTCTCGCTTTTTACTTTCCTCACAATCTTTGCATCATCTGCAAACATATTCATGAATGAATTTACAGACTCTGGTAGGTCATTTACATATACAAGGAACAAAAGTGGCCCTAAAACTGAACCCTGTGGAACTCCACTACTAACTCTTCTCCATTCAGACACTGAGTGTCTTACTCTAACCTTTGTTCCCTTCCTTCTAAGTAAGTTTTTATCTATTCCAAAACATTTCCACCTATTCTAGCCATTGATTGCAGCTTCCTAATAAGTCTCCCATGTGGAACAGTGTCAAACGCTTTCTGGAAGTCTAGGAATATGCAATCTGCCCAGCCCTCCCTTTCCTGTGTGTGTGTGTGTGTGTGTGTGTGTGTGTGTGTGTGTGTGTGTGTGTGTGTGTGTGTGTGTGTGTGTGTGTGAATTCTTCAGCAAATCATGTATTTTTTACACGCCCATGTGCATATCCGGTTACTTCTTCTGTCACATCCTTAGCTGTTTCCTCTATATCTCTCCATTTAGTATTAATGATGTCTCTTCCCTCTCTCTCCTCCCATTCATCTTCTATTATACTAAGTATCTGGAACCTCTTGATGCGTTTCACTTGAAACTCACTTCTTTCGTTCTCTTCCTTCACATCAAAACTTTCAGCTTAGCATTTATCGTGGTGCGTATTAGGTAGTGATCTGTGTCAGATTTTCTCAAGCTTTCTATATCTTCCAAGGTTCCTGTGTTTCCTACTTACCAGTGAATGGTCATTTTGATTAGTTGCTCCATTGTCTAGGGATCTTCATGTGTGCTTATGTATTCCTTTGTGAGGAAAGAGACTTCCTCCAATTACCAAATAATTTGTTAAGTAAAGGATATGAGTTTTAACTAATTATCTTTGGATACATCATGTAAGCTCTCCTAACCTATAGCTGGTATGACTGTGTCTATTTCTCAGCCAGCTTTAGCATATACATATGTTACTGTTGTCTTGAACCATTTACAGCTTAATATTATTCTCAGCAGTCTGTCATTGACTGGTTTAACTTCACACAGAACCTTTCTTACTTTGTCACACATGCAAAAACAACCCCTTGTTGGTGTAATTCATCTAACTGACCACCATTACATAGAATAGAGTGGGAGAGGGATGCAACTCGCCAACTCATCAGAGTAGCGATGGAAGTAGTAGCAATAGAAAAGAAAAAGGGATGATACCTTAAGGCAATTAGAAAGAGAATCCAGATTAGAATTAAGAGAACGCTCATTAATGAGTCTGACTGCTTTAGATTCAGCCCTATCAAGGAGATTAGTATAAGAAGAAGCACCCCAAACGTGTGTGCAGTATTCTAAGCTGGGACATATAAGACCTTTAAAGATTTTAAGTAACTGTAAAGAGTAAAAAGAAATTACGAAAATGAAACGGAACCCCTAATTTTTTGGATACAGATTTGGAAAATTGGATTATGTGATTTCTCCAAGACAAGTTAAAGGCTATATGGATTCCTAATATGTTAATAGAATTAAGATGATAAATTTTGTTTGTTTTGAAGATAATAGGAGTATCGAGAGGAGAAGAAGATAAAGAGATTGCCAGGCACTGTGTCTTGGAGGCATTAAATTTAACTAAATTTTGGGTGCCCCACTTAGATACCCTCTGCAAATCGGAGTTGTGAGTAGAAGAAAGAGTGGTACGAGACTGATTACGAGTAACAGATGAATATTTTGAAGAAAAGGCAGAGGAAAAAAGAAGGGCAGAATCGTCGGCATAAGTGTGAAGAAGAGAGGGAGATGGGAACTGTAAAAGATCATTGATGAAGAGAAGGAGCAGAGTAGGTGAAAGAACAGAGCCCTGTGGAGAACCACTGGTAACAGAGAAAGGGCTAGATGTCGAACCATCAGCAACTATTGATATAAAATGGTCAGAAAGAAAACTAGAAATCAGAAAACAGAGAGAAGTGGTAAAATCATAACAAGGGACTTTTGCCTGTCAAAAGCCTTAGAGATATCATGAGCAATGACAAAGGATTCCCCAAAGTTCCCGAGAGAAGATGACCATACATCAGTAAGATAGAACAGGGGGTCACCAGTGCATCTTGCCTTACGGAAGCCATGGTTGTGATCGGAGATAAGTGAGCTAGATTCAAGACATTTCATGAAGTGAGACTTGAGCAAAATTTCGAAAACTTTAGCAATAGAAGAGGTTAGGGCAATTGGTCAGTAGTTTGAGGGAATAGAGCAGTCACCCTTCTTTGGAACATGTTGCACTAGATCTTGTTTTCAAGATGAAGGATAGATACTGGTTGACAGAATGAGGCGAAAAAGACGGCAAAGCACCGGAGCCAGTTCACCTTCAAATTCCTTAAGAAACCTTGTAGGGATACCATCGGAACCAGATGCCTTGTTCGTCTTTAGCGAGAGAAGAACTTATGCGCTTTGCATGAAGAAAAGATAAGGGAGGGTATAGGTTTAGAGAGGGGTAAAGATTGAGGGACAGGTGGGCTGGAATCATTTACAGAAGAATTGGTGGAAAAATGAGAGCCAAAGAGTGTGGCTTTGCCAGTGAGAGAGCAAATTATAGAACTATCAGAACGATTGAGGGGGGGAAAGCTTGAAATACAGAAGTTGTTGGAGAGATTTTTGCTATGGACCAGAAACATTTGTCAGTGGGGTACGAGTTGAGGTCATCAACTTTCCTTCTTATAAAGGAGGTCTTAAACCTTCGAATCTGAGCAGTACAGCGATTGCTGGCTACAATAAAAGTAGAGCAAGTTGAATCAGAAGAAAAAGCTTGGTTTGACCAGTGTGCCCGATTCCTTGCCTGAATAGCCATGGAACAGGCACAATCAAACCAAGGTTTAGGGGGAGAAAAAGTTTTCATAGAGGAGAGGATGTACGCCTCCATTCAAGAGGTTATGATCTTGGAAGTTTTTAGGGCTACCTCTTCAGGGTTGCGGGACCGAAGCAGTAGTCATCCGATGGGGAGTCAAAGAGGAAATTACGCAAATCTTCATGTTGAGTACATTCAAAGTGCTAAAGGCGGCACTGAGTAAGAGGGATTGGTGGAAAGAGAGCGAAAATGGAAGAGATTGAGATCACAGCGTGGTCAGATTTACCAAGAGGGGACAGCACAGAATAAAGGTAGTTTGAAGTGTTAGAAGCAAGAAATAGGTCAAGAGTGTTGGCTGTATGTTTGTGTCAATTCGGAACACAAGTCGGATGCTTGATATGTTGCTCTAGATCGTGAGTAATAGAGAAAACACAGGCCTCACTTCCTCCCACATTAGTGTGGAAAGAATTAAGCAACACACTGTGGTGTACATTGAAGTCTCCAATATAGAGAAGAACTTCGTCATGTGAGTGAGAAGATATCAAGGACTCATGGCAAGAAGAAAGATATTCAAAGAGAGACACATAGTCAAAGGAGTTTGGAGAACAGAAACAGAAGCAAAGGAATATAGTGGTAGTGGAGATATAGATTTCTAGCAAGAGAACATCAGAGTCAGGAGATTCAAGGTCCATGAGCCTTGCAATAGAAGTGTTAGTGTTGCAGTAGACAGAGACCCCACCTTTAGAATGAAAACGAGATCTGAAATAGGTCATTGGAAGCATGGTTAGACAGCTGGGTTTCAGAGAGAAGGAGGAGGTTAGGGAGGGAATAATCCAAGTGCTGTTCCACAAA
Source organism: Halocaridina rubra (assembly GCA_037179515.1). Classification (NCBI taxonomy): domain Eukaryota; kingdom Metazoa; phylum Arthropoda; class Malacostraca; order Decapoda; family Atyidae; genus Halocaridina; species Halocaridina rubra. The sequence continues at coordinate 68,905 of JAXCGZ010009578.1, forward strand.
CAAAAGATTAGACTTCAGCCCACGAATGTTAGAATAGTGAAGAATGAAGAAGATGTATCAGGAGGTGCAAGGTTATGGCAGAACCATTACTACCACCAGGCGTATTTACCCTCAAGCCAGTAGTGGGCAAGATCTCCAAAGATCCTTAGTACCCCTCTATACTGGGTACTGGGGGCCATGTGCTGTGAACCTTCCATAAATATAGCAAATATAAGGACAAAATGCGGCAAAAAGAAACAGATATGGGGAGTGTTGTGACTTGTCAAATGTAATGGGAAAGCAAGAGATGTGTAACAAAACTGCCAGAATATTCAGTGTAGATGTAGGCATAAGGAAAGACCCATCCTGAAGGAAGACTCAACCTGGAGCTGTCTGGACCAGTCCTAGTTGGATCCGTGCCTTCAGTCGTAGTATTTCAACAGGTGGCTGGTGCCATGGCCAACTTACTAAGCTTTGGCCAACCTACTAAACTTATAGCTACTTCTATGTAGACTACTGCTACTTCAAGTTGTCATTTTTAAAGGGATTTTGTATGAGATTTGTCTTTTTCCATGCCTGTCGTCATCGCTACGTCCGTTCCTTATCCTATTTTGAGATTCTGAAACCAGAGTAGGTTATACAGGGTAGGGGTGTCAATCAATTGCCCAACCCAACTTATAAGCTATCTAAGTTTTTACTTAGTTTATTACCCCCTTCGCTGGGAAAAATATCATCCTCCCATATATTGAATTTCTATGACTTGATTGAAAAACTTCAGAATCTTCTTATCACTTCAGATATGCATATGAACAGTTTTGATATTTGTTCCCTCTTTACCAAAGTACCCATATATAACTTATAATATTACCTTAGTTGTGAATTCGATAAGTAATCTATTCAATTACCTAAAATGTTATTTTACAACTCATTCACCCTTGTGTTGCAGATCTTTATAAGTATTGCTTTGAAAGACAGTACCTTCATACTATTGTTTCTAGAAATATTAATTTTCAATGGTTTCGTTATGTTGATGATGTACTATGCTATTCCCAGACTTATATTAATGTTCATAAGTTTTTGACTAAGTTGAATAATTTTGTTCTCTCTATTAAATTCA
>JAXCGZ010009578.1:75000-80000 GCA_037179515.1 Halocaridina rubra
TGTGTGTGTGTGTGTGTGTGTGTGTGTGTGTGTGTGTGTGTGTGTGTGTGTGTGTGTGTGTGTGTGTGTGTGTGTGTGTGTGTGTGTGTGTGTGTGTGTGTGTGTGTGTGAATTCTTCAGCAAATCATGTATTTTTTACACGCCCATGTGCATATCCGGTTACTTCTTCTGTCACATCCTTAGCTGTTTCCTCTATATCTCTCCATTTAGTATTAATGATGTCTCTTCCCTCTCTCTCCTCCCATTCATCTTCTATTATACTAAGTATCTGGAACCTCTTGATGCGTTTCACTTGAAACTCACTTCTTTCGTTCTCTTCCTTCACATCAAAACTTTCAGCTTAGCATTTATCGTGGTGCGTATTAGGTAGTGATCTGTGTCAGATTTTCTCAAGCTTTCTATATCTTCCAAGGTTCCTGTGTTTCCTACTTACCAGTGAATGGTCATTTTGATTAGTTGCTCCATTGTCTAGGGATCTTCATGTGTGCTTATGTATTCCTTTGTGAGGAAAGAGACTTCCTCCAATTACCAAATAATTTGTTAAGTAAAGGATATGAGTTTTAACTAATTATCTTTGGATACATCATGTAAGCTCTCCTAACCTATAGCTGGTATGACTGTGTCTATTTCTCAGCCAGCTTTAGCATATACATATGTTACTGTTGTCTTGAACCATTTACAGCTTAATATTATTCTCAGCAGTCTGTCATTGACTGGTTTAACTTCACACAGAGCCTTTCTTACTTTGTCACACATGCAAAAACAACCCCTTGTTGGTGTAATTCATCTAACTGACCACCATTACATAGAATAGAGTGGGAGAGGGATGCAACTCGCCAACTCATCAGAGTAGCGATGGAAGTAGTAGCAATAGAAAAGAAAAAGGGATGATACCTTAAGGCAATTAGAAAGAGAATCCAGATTAGAATTAAGAGAACGCTCATTAATGAGTCTGACTGCTTTAGATTCAGCCCTATCAAGGAGATTAGTATAAGAAGAAGCACCCCAAACGTGTGTGCAGTATTCTAAGCTGGGACATATAAGACCTTTAAAGATTTTAAGTAACTGTAAAGAGTAAAAAGAAATTACGAAAATGAAACGGAACCCCTAATTTTTTGGATACAGATTTGGAAAATTGGATTATGTGATTTCTCCAAGACAAGTTAAAGGCTATATGGATTCCTAATATGTTAATAGAATTAAGATGATAAATTTTGTTTGTTTTGAAGATAATAGGAGTATCGAGAGGAGAAGAAGATAAAGAGATTGCCAGGCACTGTGTCTTGGAGGCATTAAATTTAACTAAATTTTGGGTGCCCCACTTAGATACCCTCTGCAAATCGGAGTTGTGAGTAGAAGAAAGAGTGGTACGAGACTGATTACGAGTAACAGATGAATATTTTGAAGAAAAGGCAGAGGAAAAAAGAAGGGCAGAATCGTCGGCATAAGTGTGAAGAAGAGAGGGAGATGGGAACTATAAAAGATCATTGATGAAGAGAAGGAGCAGAGTAGGTGAAAGAACAGAGCCCTGTGGAGAACCACTGGTAACAGAGAAAGGGCTAGATGTCGAACCATCAGCAACTATTGATATAAAATGGTCAGAAAGAAAACTAGAAATCAGAAAACAGAGAGAAGTGGTAAAATCATAACAAGGGACTTTTGCCTGTCAAAAGCCTTAGAGATATCATGAGCAATGACAAAGGATTCCCCAAAGTTCCCGAGAGAAGATGACCATACATCAGTAAGATAGAACAGGGGGTCACCAGTGCATCTTGCCTTACGGAAGCCATGGTTGTGATCGGAGATAAGTGAGCTAGATTCAAGACATTTCATGAAGTGAGACTTGAGCAAAATTTCGAAAACTTTAGCAATAGAAGAGGTTAGGGCAATTGGTCAGTAGTTTGAGGGAATAGAGCAGTCACCCTTCTTTGGAACATGTTGCACTAGATCTTGTTTTCAAGATGAAGGATAGATACTGGTTGACAGAATGAGGCGAAAAAGACGGCAAAGCACCGGAGCCAGTTCACCTTCAAATTCCTTAAGAAACCTTGTAGGGATACCATCGGAACCAGATGCCTTGTTCGTCTTTAGCGAGAGAAGAACTTATGCGCTTTGCATGAAGAAAAGATAAGGGAGGGTATAGGTTTAGAGAGGGGTAAAGATTGAGGGACAGGTGGGCTGGAATCATTTACAGAAGAATTGGTGGAAAAATGAGAGCCAAAGAGTGTGGCTTTGCCAGTGAGAGAGCAAATTATAGAACTATCAGAACGATTGAGGGGGGGAAAGCTTGAAATACAGAAGTTGTTGGAGAGATTTTTGCTATGGACCAGAAACATTTGTCAGTGGGGTACGAGTTGAGGTCATCAACTTTCCTTCTTATAAAGGAGGTCTTAAACCTTCGAATCTGAGCAGTACAGCGATTGCTGGCTACAATAAAAGTAGAGCAAGTTGAATCAGAAGAAAAAGCTTGGTTTGACCAGTGTGCCCGATTCCTTGCCTGAATAGCCATGGAACAGGCACAATCAAACCAAGGTTTAGGGGGAGAAAAAGTTTTCATAGAGGAGAGGATGTACGCCTCCATTCAAGAGGTTATGATCTTGGAAGTTTTTAGGGCTACCTCTTCAGGGTTGCGGGACCGAAGCAGTAGTCATCCGATGGGGAGTCAAAGAGGAAATTACGCAAATCTTCATGTTGAGTACATTCAAAGTGCTAAAGGCGGCACTGAGTAAGAGGGATTGGTGGAAAGAGAGCGAAAATGGAAGAGATTGAGATCACAGCGTGGTCAGATTTACCAAGAGGGGACAGCACAGAATAAAGGTAGTTTGAAGTGTTAGAAGCAAGAAATAGGTCAAGAGTGTTGGCTGTATGTTTGTGTCAATTCGGAACACAAGTCGGATGCTTGATATGTTGCTCTAGATCGTGAGTAATAGAGAAAACACAGGCCTCACTTCCTCCCACATTAGTGTGGAAAGAATTAAGCAACACACTGTGGTGTACATTGAAGTCTCCAATATAGAGAAGAACTTCGTCATGTGAGTGAGAAGATATCAAGGACTCATGGCAAGAAGAAAGATATTCAAAGAGAGACACATAGTCAAAGGAGTTTGGAGAACAGAAACAGAAGCAAAGGAATATAGTGGTAGTGGAGATATAGATTTCTAGCAAGAGAACATCAGAGTCAGGAGATTCAAGGTCCATGAGCCTTGCAATAGAAGTGTTAGTGTTGCAGTAGACAGAGACCCCACCTTTAGAATGAAAACGAGATCTGAAATAGGTCATTGGAAGCATGGTTAGACAGCTGGGTTTCAGAGAGAAGGAGGAGGTTAGGGAGGGAATAATCCAAGTGCTGTTCCACAAACAAAAGATTAGACTTCAGCCCACGAATGTTAGAATAGTGAAGAATGAAGAAGATGTATCAGGAGGTGCAAGGTTATGGCAGAACCATTACTACCACCAGGCGTATTTACCCTCAAGCCAGTAGTGGGCAAGATCTCCAAAGATCCTTAGTACCCCTCTATACTGGGTACTGGGGGCCATGTGCTGTGAACCTTCCATAAATATAGCAAATATAAGGACAAAATGCGGCAAAAAGAAACAGATATGGGGAGTGTTGTGACTTGTCAAATGTAATGGGAAAGCAAGAGATGTGTAACAAAACTGCCAGAATATTCAGTGTAGATGTAGGCATAAGGAAAGAACCATCCTGAAGGAAGACTCAACCTGGAGCTGTCTGGACCAGTCCTAGTTGGATCCGTGCCTTCAGTCGTAGTATTTCAACAGGTGGCTGGTGCCATGGCCAACTTACTAAGCTTAGGCCAACCTACTAAACTTATAGCTACTTCTATGTAGACTACTGCTACTTCAAGTTGTCATTTTTAAAGGGATTTTGTATGAGATTTGTCTTTTTCCATGCCTGTCGTCATCGCTACGTCCGTTCCTTATCCTATTTTGAGATTCTGAAACCAGAGTAGGTTATACAGGGTAGGGGTGTCAATCAATTGCCCAACCCAACTTATAAGCTATCTAAGTTTTTACTTAGTTTATTACCCCCTTCGCTGGGAAAAATATCATCCTCCCATATATTGAATTTCTATGACTTGATTGAAAAACTTCAGAATCTTCTTATCACTTCAGATATGCATATGAACAGCTTTGATATTTGTTCCCTCTTTACCAAAGTACCCATATATAACTTATAATATTACCTTAGTTGTGAATTCGATAAGTAATCTATTCAATTACCTAAAATGTTATTTTACAACTCATTCACCCTTGTGTTGCAGATCTTTATAAGTATTGCTTTGAAAGACAGTACCTTCATACTATTGTTTCTAGAAATATTAATTTTCAATGGTTTCGTTATGTTGATGATGTACTATGCTATTCCCAGACTTATATTAATGTTCATAAGTTTTTGACTAAGTTGAATAATTTTGTTCTCTCTATTAAATTCACGTTAGGAAAAGAAAACATTAATAGCTTGCCGTTCTTAGACATTTTGTTACATAGACAACCTTTTTCATTGAGGTTTGATATTTTTAGAAACCCTACAATAATCCATCTTACGTGCATTGTTATTCTGGTAATGCTCTTAAAATTAAGAAATCTATCTTTTCTCAATGTTTCTCCGAGCTTTTCGTATTGTAAGCCCAGAATTTCTTGATGCTGAAATTGATAAAATCATTGATATTGGAAAAGAATCTTTGTTATCCCAATTGGTTCTTAAATATCTACTTCAATGCTACAAAAGGCGTATTATATCGACCTTCCCTCCCTGACAGTAATGTTGTTTCGAATTTTAATAATACCCTAGTTATTCAGTATTTTCAGGGATGTCATAACTTAGGCAAGATTTAGGGAACATTTAATGTCCGATTAGTTTTCAAATGTGAAAGTATTTTTTGCAATATGTTGCTTAATAATAGTCATGTTTCCATTTCTAATATTATATATAAGATTCCATGCATAGATTGTGATAAGTATTAGGCTGGCCAGACTGG
>JAXCGZ010009578.1:85000-87500 GCA_037179515.1 Halocaridina rubra
GCTGTTTCCCCCTTTAATTGGGGGGTAGCCGACATCAAGAAAGGAAAACAATAAGGGGATTACTTTGCTCTATGGGCAATGACGAGGGAGCTATCGACCGTTCAGATGGCACTGCTGGAGTGCCACAACCCATCCTCCCGGCTCTTCCACAACCTGTGTCGCTTCACAACTGCCAACTCCTCTTACTGCCCCTACCACAGGGCTACCTCTGTAAGATGCAGCCACGTGGCAACAGCAGATGCCCATCAGAGCTGCGTCACAATCGCTCGCCACTCATTCCTATTCCTAGCACGCTCGCTTGCTTCCCTCACATCCATCCTCCTATCATTCAGGGCTCTCCTTACTCCATCCATCCATCCAAAGCTAGGCCTCCCTCTAGCATTTTTCCCATCAACTCTCGCATTCATCACTTTTTTTAGCAGTCTTTCATCATCCATACTTTCCACATGTCCAAACCATCTCAGAACATTCATATCTACTCTGGCTGCAATTTCTCTCCTCACACCCGTTCTTGCTCTCACCACTTCATTCCTAACCCTATCCAATCGAGATATACCAATCATACTCCTCAGGCATTTCATCTCAAACACATTTAGTTTCCATCTATCACTTACTTTCATACCCCCATAACTCTGATCCATACATCACAGTTGCCACAACCACTTTCTCATACAAAACTTTCTTAACATTCATTTCCAACCCTCTATTCTTCATCAGTCCTTTTAATGCACCCAACACTTTACATCCTTCATTCACTCTGTGACACACATCTGCTTCCACTCCACCATTTGCTGCTATAACCAAGCCTAAATACTTAAACTGATTAACTTCCTCAAGTGTCTCTCCATTCAACATAACCTTCAATCCAGCACCATCCTCATTTCTTTTACACCTCATAACCTTACTGTTTCCCACATTCACTCGCAATTTCCTTCTCTCACACACCATTCCAAATTCTGACACTAACTGACACAGTTTTTCCTCTGAATCTGCCACCACCACAGTATCATCTGCAAACAGCAACTGATTCAGCTCCCACTCGTTATCATCCCCATCTACCATTCTCAAACCTCGACCACGCACTCGCTCATTCACCTCTCTTACAACTCCATCCATATACAAATTGAACAGCCATGGTGACATCACACATCCCCGTCTCAGTCCCACACTCACTGGAAACCACTCACTCACTTCATTCCCTACACTAACGCAAGCTCTACTGTCCTCATAGAAACTCTTCACTGTATGCAACAATTTACCATTAATTCCATATAATCTCAAAACAATCCACATATCCTCTCTATCAACTCTATCATATGCTTTCTCCAGATCCAAAAAAGCAAAATAGACATCCTTACCCTTTGCTAAATATTTTTCACATAACTGCGTAACTATAAAAATCTCTCTTCAACCTCTACCTCTCCTAAAACCACTCTGCACTTCTGTGATCACATATTCTGTCCTATCCCTAATCCTATTAACCAGTATCCTACCATACACTTTTCCTACCACACTCAACAAACTTATACCCCTAAAATTACTGCATTCATACATATCTCCCTTACCTTTGTATAGGGGCACTATACAAGCAATCACCCATTCCACTGGCACCAATGACAACATAAAGCATATATTAAACACTCTCACTAACCATTCCAATGCAATCACACCCCTTTCTTTCAACATCTCCGCTCTCACACCATCCATTCCAGGTGCTTTACTTGCTTTCGCTTCATACAATGCCCTTTTCACCTCCTCTCTTGTAATCTCTCTCTCATTTTCATCCCCCATTACCGGCCCTTGAACCCCCCCCCCACTGCCACTATAGCTGCCTCTTTATCTTCATCAACATTCAGCAAGCACTCAAAATATTCTGCCCATCTTTTCCTTCCATCGTTCCCTCTTAACATCTGTCCATTCACATCTTTCAATGTCTCTTCCATCCTCGATCCACTCTTCCTTACTCTCTTCACTTCTTTCCAAAACTTCTTTTTATTCTCGTCATATGACCTAGTAAATTCCTGTCCCCACCTAACATTTGCCAACCTCTTCTCTTCCTCTACCTTCTGCTTGGTTTCAACATTTTTCTCCCTATATTTTTCATACTTCTCCCTACTTTTACACTGCAGCCATTCCTCAAGAGCCCTCATTTTCCCTTCCACCTTCATTTTCACCCCTTCATTCCACCACTCGCTGCCCCCTCCTCATGCCACCTCCAACAAACCTCTTTCCACACACATCACTTGCATGTCCCACAAAACATTCTTTCATCATCCCCCATTCCTCCCCTAACTCCCCAACTTCTCTTTCTTTCACGCTGTCATATGCCACTCTCAACCTGTCCTGATAGTCATGTCTCTTCTCTAGCTTTTTCAGCTCTTCCACCTACACTATTTGCCTTCTACATACCCCCACTCTATTTCCCCACTCTTTTGTTACTACCACTTTTGCTTTAACCAAAAAATGATCAGACATCTCGGCAGCCACACCCCTAAATCCA
>JAXCGZ010009578.1:92500-95000 GCA_037179515.1 Halocaridina rubra
TATATATATATATATATATATATATATATATATATATATATATATATATATATATATATATATATATATATATATATATATATATATATATATATATATATATATATATATATATATATATATATATATATATATATATATATATATATATATATATATATATATATATATATATATATATATATATATATATATATATATATATATATATATATATATATATATATATATATATATATATATATATATATATATATATATATATATATATATATATATATATATATATATATATATATATATATATATATATATATATATATATATATATATATATATATATATATATATATATATATATATATATATATATATATATATATATATATATATATATATATATATATATATATATATATATATATATATATATATATATATATATATATATATATATATATATATATATATATATATATATATATATATATATATATATATATATATATATATATATATATATATATATATATATATATATATATATATATATATATATATATATATATATATATATATATATATATATATATATATATATATATATATATATATATATATATATATATATATATATATATATATATATATATATATATATATATATATATATATATATATATATATATAGGAATCCAACCTTATAGCTTATATCTGCTATACTTAGGAATGAACGCATTCTAACTGAATGCCACTATGTTCATATTACAGATTCCCCAACCTCACTCGTGGCTTCATTTTAGCATTTAATTCAATTCCCAATCTCATTCGGGCCATGAAATTATCAAATAAGCACATTACATATGTGAAAACATGAATCATTTTTTTTACCCCGACCGGGACTCGAACCTAGGACTTATGATTACTAAGTCAAGGCGCTACCACTACACCACAGAAGGTTAAAAGGAATCCAACCTTATAGCTTATATCTGCTATACTTAGGAATGAACGCATTCTAACTGAATGCCACTATGTTCATATTACAGATTCCCCAACCTCACTCGTGGCTTCATTTTAGCATTTAATTCAATTCCCAATCTCATTCGGGCCATGAAATTAACAAATAAGCACATTACATATGTGAAAACATGCGTTCATTCCTAAGTATAGCAGATATAAGCTATAAGGTTGGATTCCTTTTAACCTTCTGTGATGTAGTGGTAGCGCCTTGACTTAGTAATCATAAGTCCTAGGTTCGAGTCCCGGTCGGGGTAAAAAAAAAATGATTCATGTTTTCACATATGTAATGTGCTTCTTTGATAATTTCATGGCCCGAAGAGATTGGGAATTGAATTAAATGCTAAAATGAAGCCACGAGTGAGGTTGGGGAATCTGTAATATGAACATAGTGGCATTCAGTTAGAATGCGTTCATTCCTAAGTATAGCAGATATAAGCTATAAGGTTGGATTCCTTTTAACCTTCTGTGGTGTAGTGGTAGCGCCTTGACTTAGTAATCATAAGTCCTAGGTTCGAGTCCCGGTCGGGGTAAAAAATGATTCATGTTTTCACATATGTAATGTGCTTATTTGATAATTTCATGGCCCGAATGAGATTGGGAATAGAATTAAATGCTAAAATGAAGCCACGAGTGAGGTTGGGGAATCTGTAATATGAACATAGTGGCATTCAGTTAGAATGCGTTCATTCCTAAGTATAGCAGATATAAGCTATAAGGTTGGATTCCTTTTAACCTTCTGTGGTGTAGTGGTAGCGCCTTGACTTAGTAATCATAAGTCCTAGGTTCGAGTCCCGGTCGGGGTAAAAAAAAAAATGATTCATGTTTTCACATATGTAATGTGCTTATTTGATAATTTCATGGCCCGAATGAGATTGGGAATTGAATTAAATGCTAAAATGAAGCCACGAGTGAGGTTGGGGAATCTGTAATATGAACATAGTGGCATTCAGTTAGAATGCGTTCATTCCTAAGTATAGCAGATATAAGCTATAAGGTTGGATTCCTTTTAACCTTCTGTGGTGTAGTGGTAGCGCCTTGACTTAGTAATCATAAGTCCTAGGTTCGAGTCCCGGTCGGGGTAAAAAAAAATGATTCATGTTTTCACATATGTAATGTGCTTATTTGATAATTTCATGGCCCGAATGAGATTGGGAATTGAATTAAATGCTAAAATGAAGCCACGAGTGAGGTTGGGGAATCTGTAATATGAACATAGTGGCATTCAGTTAGAATGCGTTCATTCCTAAGTATAGCAGATATAAGCTATAAGGTTGGATTCCTTTTAACCTTCTGTGGTGTAGTGGTAGCGCCTTGACTTAGTAATCATAAGTCCTAGGTTCGAGTCCCGGTCGGGGTAAAAAAAATGATTCATGTTTTCACATATGTAATGTGCTTATTTGATAATTTCATGGCCCGAATGAGATTGGGAATTGAATTAAATGCTAAAATGAAGCCACGAGTTAGGTTGGGGAATCTGTAA
>JAXCGZ010009578.1:105000-112500 GCA_037179515.1 Halocaridina rubra
ATATATATATATATATATATATATATATATATATATATATATATATATATATATATATATATATATATATATATATATATATATATATATATATATATATATATATATATATATATATATATATATATATATATATATATATATATATATATATATATATATATATATATATATATATATATATATATATATATATATATATATATATATATATATATATATATATATATATATATATATATATATATATATATATATATATATATATATATATATATATATATATATATATATATATATATATATATATATATATATATATATATATATATATATATATATATATATATATATATATATATATATATATATATATATATATATATATATATATATATATATATATATATATATATATATATATATATATATATATATATATATATATATATATATATATATATATATATATATATATATATATATATATATATATATATATATATATATATATATATATATATATATATATATATATATATATATATATATATATATATATATATATATATATATATATATATATATATATATATATATATATATATATATATATATATATATATATATATATATATATATATATATATATATATATATATATATATATATATATATATATATATATATATATATATATATATATATATATATATATATATATATATATATATATATATATATATATATATATATATATATATATATATATATATATATATATATATATATATATATATATATATATATATAATATATATATATATATATATATATATATCAAATAAGCACATTACATATGTGAAAACATGAATAATTTTTTTACCCCGACCGGGACTCGAACCTAGGACTTATGATTACTAAGTCAAGGCGCTACCACTACACCACAGAAGGTTAAAAGGAATCCAACCTTATAGCTTATATCTGCTATACTCAGGAATGAACGCATTCTAACTGAATGCCACTATGTTCATATTACAGATTCCCCAACCTCACTCGTGGCTTCATTTTAGCATTTAATTCAATTCCCAATCTCATTCGGGCATGAAATATCAAATAAGCACATTACATATGTGAAAACATGAATAATTTTTTTTTACCCCGACCGGGACTCGAACCTAGGACTTATGATTACTAAGTCAAGGCGCTACCACTACACCAAATGCTAAAATGAAGCCACGAGTGAGGTTGGGGAATCTGTAATATGAACATAGTGGCATTCAGTTAGAATGCGTTCATTCCTGAGTATAGCAGATATAAGCTATAAGGTTGGGTTCCTTTTAACCTTCTGTGGTGTAGTGGTAGCGCCTTGACTTAGTAATCATAAGTCCTAGGTTCGAGTCCCGGTCGGGGTAAAAAAATGATTCATGTTTTCACATATGTAATGTGCTTATTTGATATTTCATGGCCCGAATGAGATTGGGAATTGAATTAAATGCTAAAATGAAGCCACGAGTGAGGTTGGGGAATCTGTAATATGAACATAGTGGCATTCAGTTAGAATGCGTTCATTCCTGAGTATAGCAGATATAAGCTATAAGGTTGGGTTCCTTTTAACCTTCTGTGGTGTAGTGGTAGCGCCTTGACTTAGTAATCATAAGTCCTAGGTTCGAGTCCCGGTCGGGGTAAAAAAATGATTCATGTTTTCACATATGTAATGTGCTTATTTGATATTTCATGCCCGAATGAGATTGGGAATTGAATTAAATGCTAAAATGAAGCCACGAGTGAGGTTGGGGAATCTGTAATATGAACATAGTGGCATTCAGTTAGAATGCGTTCATTCCTGAGTATAGCAGATATAAGCTATAAGGTTGGGTTCCTTTTAACCTTCTGTGGTGTAGTGGTAGCGCCTTGACTTAGTAATCATAAGTCCTAGGTTCGAGTCCCGGTCGGGGTAAAAAAAATGATTAATATATAAATATATAATATATTATATATATATATATATATATATATATATATATATATATATATATATATATATATATATATATATATATATATATATACATATATATATATATATATATATATATATATATATATATATATATATATATATATATATATATATATATATATATATATATATATATATATATATATATATATATATATATATATATATATATATATATATATATATATATATATATATATATATATATATATATATATATATATATATATATATATATATATATATATATATATATATATATATATATATATATATATATATATATATATATATATATATATATATATATATATATATATATATATATATATATATATATATATATATATATATATATATATATATATATATATATATATATATATATATATATATATATATATATATATATATATATATATATATATATATATATATATATATATATATATATATATATATATATATATATATATATATATATATATATATATATATATATATATATATATATATATATATATATATATATATATATATATATATATATATATATATATATATATATATATATATATATATATATATATATATATATATATATATATATATATATATATATATATATATATATATATATATATATATATATATATATATATATATATATATATATATATATATATATATATATATATATATATATATATATATATATATATATATATATATATATATATATATATATATATATATATATATATATATATATATATATATATATATATATATATATATATATATATATATATATATATATATATATATATATATATATATATATATATATATATATATATATATATATATATATATATATATATATATATATATATATATATATATATATATATATATATATATATATATATATATATATATATATATATATATATATATATATATATATATATATATATATATATATATATATATATATATATATATATATATATATATATATATATATATATATATATATATATATATATATATATATATATATATATATATATATATATATATATATATATATATATATATATATATATATATATATATATATATATATATATATATATATATATATATATATATATATATATATATATATATATATATATATATATATATATATATATATATATATATATATATATATATATATATATATATATATATATATATATATATATATATATATATATATATATATATATATATATATATATATATATATATATATATATATATATATATATATATATATATATATATATATATATATATATATATATATATATATATATATATATATATATATATATATATATATATATATATATATATATATATATATATATATATATATATATATATATATATATATATATATATATATATATATATATATATATATATATATATATATATATATATATATATATATATATATATATATATATATATATATATATATATATATATATATATATATATATATATATATATATATATATATATATATATATATATATATATATATATATATATATATATATATATATATATATATATATATATATATATATATATATATATATATATATATATATATATATATATATATATATATATATATATATATATATATATATATATATATATATATATATATATATATATATATATATATATATATATATATATATATATATATATATATATATATATATATATATATATATATATATATATATATATATATATATATATATATATATATATATATATATATATATATATATATATATATATATATATATATATATATATATATATATATATATATATATATATATATATATATATATATATATATATATATATATATATATATATATATATATATATATATATATATATATATATATATATATATATATATATATATATATATATATATATGTATATATACATATATATATATATATATATATATATATATATATATATATATATATATATATATATATATATATATATATATATATATATATATATATATATATATATATATATATATATATATATATATATATATATATATATATATATATATATATATATATATATATATATATATATATATATATATACATATATATATATATATATATATATATATATATATATATATATATATATATATATATATATATATATATATATATATATATATATATATATATATATATATATATATATATATATATATATATATATATATATATATATATATATATATATATATATATATATATATATATATATAACGTTATGATCTAAACTAACTTGTGATCTTAATTAATGTTTGATAATGATTAGTTACACACTGAAATCCTAATGATTAAGGTTATTTTTATTTTTTAAATATAGGAATGTTTGTACTAAAGATTGCTTAGTGTTCATAGAACTAGGAATTCTTAGATAATAGCTTAAATAATTCGGCCCCATTTCTATTGTAAACTAATGTTAGCTAGGATATATCCAAGAGCTCTCGAAAAAAATAGCCCATGCTTCGACTGAAATAAAAGATATTTCACTTTTGGTTGGGAGGGATGTCGCATGACTGAAGTCGTGCTGAAGCCAGAATCTGGAACTGTAACTAGTCGTGAAGAGAAACATGAGAGGCTAGAGGTCAAGGGTGAAATAGAATACTCTCCCAGTTGTTTATCTGGGTATGGTAAACAGATCCAGGGGGCTTAGCACCTGGCTGGATCCATAGGGCTTAGCACCTGGCTGAACCCAGGTGCTTTAGCATAGGGCTTAGCCACCAGGCGTCAAGTGCCTCAAGAGTGTGGGAAAGACCCAGAATGTGGCCCTGCCCAAAATCACAAGTAACCCTATATGCCCTGGAGGGATACCCAATAGCCACGCTCTGACCTGGAACTTTTCCGTTCTATAGGCCAACTGAAATAGCCCATCCCCCAAGAGGAGGGACCTCTCTTTGAACCTGAAGGCAATTGGCAGAAGTAGATTTAGCGACACGCCCTGCCCTTTGGGGTATTTCAAGCATCCCCATGGCAGCCAGAAAGCAGTCAGAGAGCGACAGTTAGTCAGAATAGTACCAGGGGCACGAATAGATCTTAGATTTTGATAGTCATAGGGTGGGGGGCATTGAGGCGTCGAAGATGTTGTACTCCAGAATAAACTAAGATAAAGGAACCACTGCTTGTCCATTCTTACCTTGCACCCTTCTGGTACTAATATTAACATAGTGAGAAGAATTCATCACGACAACTGGTGACACGCGGTGGAATGGTAATCAACTTCACGACAACTGGTGGGCAGCGGTAGAATTCCTCACGTCACAATCACCAGTATGGCTTTGGATGGCAAGATTCGCTGTTGACCTCCTGTCCTATATTACTCATGTATGGTTATCTTTTCTGAGGAACTATGGGGAATACTTTGTCATCACCCTTGATAACCCTTACGACGTATGGCACAGTGTGGCAGAATGCTCTGTTGGCCAAATTCAATGTTTTTGGCTTTACACCTTCTCTCTTTTCTCTAATTTCTAGTTTCTGTCTAACCATTTCTTCTCTGTGGTTGTTGATGGTGCAATATCTAGCTCATTCTCTTCATCAACGATCATTTCCAGTCCCCATCGTCCTCTCTTTTCCATGCCTTTGCCGACGATTCTACAGTTTATTTTACCTTTGCCTTCTCTTCACAACCTTCAACTGGTATCCGTAATTGGTTTATTATTATGCTTTCTTCAACGCTCAAAACGTAGTTATATGTAATGCCTGCAAGACAGTTTCTGGCTATCTTTTTATCTTCTTCTCTTCCTGATAGCCCTATTGTTTTCGAAACTAACGAAATTTACTCTCTAAATTAAATTAACATATTAGTAATCTAGATAGCCTCTAACTTGCCTTTGAGGACTCACATAATCAAAATTTTTAAGTCTCCATTAGAAAAGCTCGATTTTCTGTTTCGTTTTTGTCACTGCTTTTCCTTTTTTCACCTACTTAAAATTTAAAAAGATCTTATCCGCCTCTGCTTAGAATACTGCTCGGACATCTGAGGTGCTTCTTCTTATATCTTTTTATATAGTTGAATCTAAGGCAATCAGACTCATCAATTACCTTTGTCGGTCTTACTTCCAATCAGAATATTCTTTCTCTTCGCTATAAGGTATCTTTCTTTTCTCTTTTCTATCATTTCTACTTCCATTGCTGCTCTGATGATATAGCAAGTTGCATCCCTTTCTCGTTACCAAACCTGCTTAAAACTTGCGAAGAGGCCTCATTTCACAGGTACAGTGTGGAGATTTGTAGCTCGCAGATTGGTTGGTGCAACAACTGCTTCTTCCCATCCCTCTCCAGGCTCTGGAACTCTATTCCTCCTTCTGCCTTTCATAACTTTTATGGCCTATCTTCCTTCAAAAAGTGACTCTATTGTCATCTCAGTGCCTATTTTTTGTTACCATATCTCTAGGTCCTCAATACTTCGACTATCGTCTTAATGTTTTCTTGGTGCAAGGGTCTGATGAAGGCAGTGTTCTTCCCTGCCCTGGTGTCACACTCTTAAAAAAATACTTATTTCTTTCAAAAACTGATCTATTATCATCTCAAGGACTTAGCCTACAAATTTCCTAGGTCTTCATATCTCTGACTGTTCTTAAGTCTGTTCTTCTTCATTGTTTATCATTCCATTACTTCTGTCTTGTACTTTAGCTGTTACTTTTTCTTCCACTCAATGTCTTTTTATGCCCAAGACCAATGTGGGTAATTTCCTTTTCCTGTCCTGGTGTCAGACTCATAAAAAAATAAATAAATAAATAAATAAATATATATATATATATATATATATATATATATATATATATATATATATATATATATATATATATATATATATATATATATATATAACCAAATAAGCACATTACATATGTGAAAACAAATAATTTTCACCCTGACCGGGACTTGAACCTGAGACTTATTATTACTAAGCCAAGGCGCTACCAACTACACCACAGTAGGATGATAATAATAATAATAATAATAATAATAATAATAATAATAATAATGATAATAATAATAATAATAATGATAATAATAATAATAATAATAATAATAATAATAATAATAATAATAATAATAATAATAATAATAATAATAATAATAATAATAATAATAATAATAATAATAATAATAATAATAATAATAATAATAATGATAATAATAAACCTTTATTTCCATTTCAATACATTGGGTATTCGTCAGCCAGGACAAGCCCCATCCCCCCACTGTGGTGTCCAACCACAGCAGTTCCTGCCAGTAAACAGCTTAAACTCTCGGTCTTGGACGGGAATCGATCTTTCGACCTCGCGAATGCGAAGC
>JAXCGZ010009578.1:117500-120000 GCA_037179515.1 Halocaridina rubra
CTCCACAATAAATTCACTGATATAATACCCTGTCAAATATCGTGTGAATCTTTTCAGTTAGTAATAAGAAGGAGAGAGAGAGAGAGAGAGAGAGAGAGAGAGAGAGAGAGAGAGAGAGAGAGAGAGAGAGAGAGAGAGAGAGAGAGAGAGAGAGAGAGAGAGAGAGAGAGAGAGAGAGAGAGAGAGAGAGAGAGAGAGAGAGAGAGAGAATATGCCAACATAAGTATGAATTTCCAAATATTATAATTACTATTTAAAAGTTGTACCATAAGTAAACTTAATAAAGCTGGTATTGTATCTTTAAACTGGGATCTGGCGTCATTAATGACCCCATTAAGTAACGTTATTGGCTATTAGGTTAATAATCTGGAACTCCTCTCGCCTGAAATTTGGAAGCTGTTCAAGATGAGCAAGGAGAAAATATAGATCTTGGCAAGGTCCACAATTTATAAAATAATAATACTACTTTTAAATGAAATGATGTACCTCATTCAAATAACATAAAGCATTTAAATGCCATACTCCATATTGCACTTAAATTCCATTTAAATTTAGAACAGATTTGAAATTAATTTGAATTACATGCTTTATTTAAAAGGCACACTACAAATTCCATGATTTCAGATTAAAGACGTCCATATAAAATGGATTTCAAGCTTGTTTCTTCCCATTAAAACAAATCGGATTCGATTAAAACTGCTATCCAGAAGAAAAATACTGCTTAGACTTCATATAAAAACTGCATATACCACAGTGAATCTGTATACGGCGACGCTAGCTCGAATCCCGTATGTTCAAACATTTTTACGTGGATGATGAAAAAAAAAAGAAATATATATATATATATATATATATATATATATATATATATATATATATATATATATATATATATATATATATATATATGTATATATATATATATATATATATATATATATATATATATATATATATATATATATATATATATATATATATATATATATATATATATATATATATATATATATATATATATATATATATATATATATATATATATTTATATATACATATTTTTTTTTTCAATGAGTGTGACACTGGGACAGGCAAAAATTGCCCTCATCAATAAAGGCCCAGGCACGAGAAAATACCAAGGCGGTGGAAAAGAAAGAGGTTAAGAACAAGACAGAGATGAGGTAATGTTACACAAAGGATATAGACAAACAGAAGAAAATAGTCAAAGTACAGAGGATCTAGAGGTATGGAGGATTAGGCCCTGAGATGACTATTGACCCACTTTTTGAAGGAAGATAAGTCATAAGAATTTGGAAAGACAGAAGGAGGAAGAGAGTTCCAAACTCTGGAGGTAGATGGGAAGAAGCAGTTGCTGCACCGACCAATCCTCGAGCTACAAATTTCCATACAAAACCTGCGAGATGAGGCCATTTGGCGAGTGTTACGCGGCCTCGGTAGTGGGAGGGGGATGCAACTCACCAACTCATCAAAACAGCGATGGAAGTAGTAGTGATACAAAAGAGAATGGGATGATACCTTACGGCGAAGAGAAGGATCATTAATGAGTCTGACTGCTTTAAATTCAACCCTATCAAGGATATAAGCATTAGAGGAAGTACCCCAGATGTGTGAGCAGTATTCTAAGCAAGGACGGATAAGACCTTTATAGATTTTAAGTAACTATAAAGAGTTAAAGTAATTATGAAAATCAAACAGAACCCCCAATTTTTTGGATGAAGATTTAGAAAATTGGATTATGTGATTTCTCCAAGTCAAGTAAAGGTTATATGGATTCCTACTATGATGATAAAATTAAGAGGGTGAATTTCGTTAGTTTCGAAGACAATAGGGTTATCAGGTGGAGAAGAAGATAAAGAGACAGCCAGAAAATATATCTTGGAGGCATTGAATTTAACTAAATTTTGGGTGCCCCACTCAGATACCCTTTGCAAATTGGAGTTGGGAGTAGAAGAAAGAGTGGTACGAGACTGATTACAAGTAGCAGATGAAGCTTGTTAAGAAAAGGCAGATAAAAGTGAAGGGTAGAATCTTCAGCAAAGACATGAAGAGAGGAAGATGGAAACAGAGGAGGGGGCTAGATGTCGCACCATCAACAACCACATATATAAAATGGTCAGATAGAAAACTGGAAATCAGAGAAAAGACAGAAATGGAAAAGATATAGGCAGGGAGTTTGGCCAACAGAGCTTTGTGCTAGACTCTGTCAAAAGCCTTAGAGATATCAAAGGAGACGACAAAGGATTCCCCATAGTTCCTCAGAGAAGTTGACCATACTTAAGTAACATATGACAGGATGTCGCCAGTGGATCTTGCCTTGCGGAAGATGTACTGGTGATCAGAGATAAGTGAGTTAGATTCAAGGCGTTTCAAGAAGTGAGCATTGAACAAATTTTCGAGAGCATTACCAATAGAAGAAGTTAGGGCAATAGGCCGGTAGTTTGAAGGAATAGACAATTACCCTTTTTAGGAACAGGTTAAA